>ML812662.1:239456-254739 GCA_009831015.1 Picea engelmannii
TTTTACACTTGTTGGATATTCAGATGTTGATTTTGCAGGTGACATTGATGATAGAGCATCCACTTCAAGTTATTTAATGAATACGGGTTCAACAACAATATCTTGGTATTGTAAAAATCATACAACAATTGCCAATTCTTCAGCAGAGGCATAATACATATTAGCTTGGGAAGCAACATGTGAGACTGTATGGCTACGCAGAATTTTACAAGATCTTGGTGAAACTCAGAAATCACCAACTAACTTATTGATCGACAGTCAGTCAATAATAAAGATGTCCAAGAATCCATTATTTAATTCAAAGACTAAACATGTCGACACCAAGTACCACTTCATCAGATTGCTCATCATCAAAGACATCATCAAGCCTCAGTTCTGTCCATCTTAAGATCAAACTTCATATATTTTTACCAAACCTCTTGGTAGAATAAAGTTCACTAAGTTCAAAGATGAACTTGGTCTTTGTAAAAATGAACTTTTGGATTAAATGGGGGATTGTTAGCCTCATAATCCTAAAGTTCTATAGTCTAAGTATTTTCTAGTATAAATGTTTTTAGAAATTAATTTATTCTAGTTTGTTAGGATAAGGACACCTTGCTTCTATGTAAATGACACCTATCATACTCATGTGATTATGTGATTGGTTGTTCTCCTAGATTTTAGTTTAGTGTTGAGCTATATAATCTAGCTCCTTCTTCAAATGAGGTTAAGGAGTAGATTATGGGTTCTCACTTTAGATTGTAATCACTTTTTCCTTATTAATAAAATTACGTGTCCGAGGACACTTTGTCAACAATGTTAACCCTGGTGTTAGGCGTCAGTCAAGAAACTGACAACTCCTTCTTCGAAAAAGAGAGATCTCGAACCGAAAATGTTCTAGAGGAAACCACTCTTACTAGAAGTGAGCCTTGCGACCCTCGCTCCTGGGCTTATGAACAAATTGCCATAGCATCGAAACCAACTTCAGATCACCCAAAACTAACCGCTGATCCTCCCTATATTTCTTAATACCCAACACTTCGTCATAGATCATATTCATAATATGAAAGTATGTTAAATATTAACATTTATCTAACCTTTCTTCGGTTGGGGTGTCAAGCAAAGGAGAGAGGACCTATTCCATGTGGTTGAGAGAGGCTATGTTAAATATTAATATTTATCTACTTTTCTTTGGATGGGGTGTCAAGTGAAGGAGAGATGACCTTTTGATCCAAATTATATTGAGAATGACATGAAGGCAAAAATATAACAAGGAAACACACAAATATATTAGAAGAAACATAGTAATACAATTAAAGTTGAATTGTATTAATGATTGTTTGGAATACAAAAGATTGTAAACTGCAAAGCACATAAGCTATCTAGAATGGTGGTAGCTTATCCCTGAAGAGAGAGATGTGTCATCTACGGTCATTCACAAGAAGCTAATTACAAAGAGGTCGAAAAGGCCTTTTAATATAAAGCATGAATGAGAAAACCCTATACATCCAAAACCCTAAGCTTAGAAGATGAAACACAAAAAGGTTTGTGGGCCCTGATGTGGTCAATTTGTACATCAACTTCCACGGGGTGTAACTTTTGCATATGATCTCCATTTGGGGTGCTCGATAGTCCGTCGAAAAGGTCTAACCGAGAAGTACATATTGCGAACAAATTAACATCTACCTTTGCATTTTTGTTAGGTGACGTCGCACCAAAAACACATCATTTAGGGCCTCAAAATGAACCTGGAAGTTCAAGACTCAAAAACTGTAGAAAAACTAGAACCATTTTGAATTAGTGGAACAAGTGGGTGGCCACCTAGATCACCTTTCCCACACGACTGAGAGAGATTAAGATGAACAACACCCTCTAGTCCCTCCAGTCCCTTCAATGTTGTGCATAATGCACTAGTTTGGCACAAAGGTTTATGGTTGGAATGGGTAATCTGGATGGTGACTGTAGGAATGATGAAGATGAATTAATGACCTATCTCATAATCATGGAATGAATTGGTGAGGGAGGACTTTTAGCTTATGTTGGTGATGGTTATCCAAACCAAATAGCAAAGGCTACATGCATGGTTTTCTCCATAATTGGGGGAGTTGGCTTTAATCATACAGTTAGAGGCAAGTGGCATATCTCTTGGTTAGTATTTTTCTCTATGGTTTCATAATCCGGATTTTTGCTTGGTCTTGCTTTGTTCTTTTGTTCAAGGTTGGATCAATGGCAGATTTTTTCTTGCAGGGTGATGGGGGTGTTATATGAGAAGAGAAACTTGATGCTTCCTTCTCTCGCACCCCAATTCCCCCCCTTTTCTCAAGTTGCAAACCCCTTATTCTCTCTCTAGTTCTATCTTTGATCCTTGGCGGTATCCGATCCTTCAACAACATAAATCTTCTACCCTTTTTGAGTCTGGGGTGTTCCCAATTGGGACTGTCACCTTTTCGTCCTTGTTGTGGTGGGTAGGGTCACTCTTGAAAGGAATTCTAGAACTGGTCAAGTGCATAAGATGAAACCATCTCTGTGTTTTCAAAAGTTTGGTCTCTATCCAGAAATTGGACCCTCCTCCACCGCGGCTCTCCCTCTTTACAAGTTTCCAATGTGGATTATTGCTTTGTTTCTTTTATGGGTAGCGCTCTTCCAAAGCATCTACATTTCTAGTGGTTTCTCTTTGGTTTTTGGTCTCACTCAACCTACATTCATGAAACCTGCTAACAATGTTGTTGGTCTAGTATACAACAAGAAGCATACCACCAAAGGCACTCCTTTGGCACCTAGTCCTTCCCCTCCATTCAAGATTCCTCGACGCCTAACCAGGGATCAACTGGATGCTATGAGGGTGGCCTCAAACTTCCAACTTCGTTTTTTTGTGGATACTCAAAGGGAGGTCGACATCATGGAGAATGAAGTAAAAAGGCAGAGACGACAACTCACCAAGGAGTCGCTGGAGGTAAATTTTAAAAGATTGGATTCATGATTCTACTTACTCTTGCACTAGAGATGCAAAAAAAATTTAAACTCACTTAATTATATTGGATGAACAAATCTTTTATCGCACAAGTTGTTAAGGAGAAGGGTAGCCAATAGAATGCCATTTTGGACAAGTTGCATGTCATGGATCATAAATTTGATTCTCTATGTCATGAAATCTTCCATATTGAAATTTATGCCAATACCCTTGCAGACTTTCAAGGCACTCCTATGGAGAACACCGAACTATCCCCAATGTATGAAGGTACTCCTTCTAATCCCATCCTAGTGGATGGGGAGCCAAAGCAACAAAATTGCAATGGAGGTTGCCTAAAGCAAGATGATGGACCCCAATATAATATCTCATGTTTATATTGGTCTCCATATAGGGGGAGCGATAACTACCCTCTCCATCACCGGTTTTATGCTTGTTTTTCTATTTTTAGTAAGATAGGAAGGCAGTTATGTTAGTTTACAGATAGCATGCAAAACATTAATGATTTTTGTATGATGGAAAAAATGATACACTGTCACTCTTGTGGTCCTAGTTCTCCATGTGGCAGACCACGTGTTGTGTTGTCTATACTATTTTTTACTATTTTTTGTACCATATTAATACTAAAGCCTACTAAATTACAAAAAAAAAACATTATCTAACATTTTGTAAAGTTTAAGAAAAATCCGCGATACCAACTTTTTGCTCAACTAAGATCTCTCAATTCAAATTGTGATATTTGTAATATGAAAGTATGTTAAGTATTGGCATTGATTTTACTTTAAGAAGTGGATAGATGACCAACAAGAGGTTTGTTGACATATGTTATGATGTAAAATTAGTATAGATTGAATGTGTAAGAAAAGGGTAGTATGCAAAACTTATTTATGGTAGACAATAAAAAGCAAATATATATTTCCGTAGACAATAAAAGTAATCATATATTTATATACATAAGTATTGGGTTACGACAATATATTGTATCTTACAGAGTAACTATATGTTTTTTTTGGTGCATTTGGAATTTATATAGATAGTATGATATTACTCATGAACAATATTAAGTATGTTTTCTTTTGATGATTGTTCTAGATATCCATTGAATTGCGAAGGATTGGAAGCACCTAAAGGCAATGGGGAGGGTATTGTAATACTCCAATTGGGGAGGGTATTGTTATTTTTAGGGGAGGGTATTGTAATACTCCAATTTTCATTCCTCATATATATGATAATAAATGATGAATAATATGTAAAGATGTGGTGGACTTATGGGTTTTAAGATATAAGGGTTAGATTTTAGTGAACTTTTTATGTAAACTATGTCTTAATATGTGTAGTCCAAAGTTTAAGGCAATGGTTAAACTAGTACATGGTTAATATGTGTAGTCCAAAGCTCAAGGCAAAGGTTCAACTAATGCATGGTTACGAGTTCATATAATGAGATATGATTGATGTTAACGTGGTTGAGAGACTAAGAATAGAAACATGTAAGAGTTTCTTTGCCCCAATGACATCATGACTTAGATTGGAAATAGAATCCATAAGTAATTCTTATGGTTGGGAGTGAATCACTCCTTGATGACCACCCTTTGTAAAATTTACACCAAATCATCCTAGGACCATTTTTTTTGCTATATTAAATTAAACCTTTTAATAGAAAGGTTATTTTTTTTTCAATTAGATAAATGATGATTTTACTTTAGTTATGATCAACCCTAGAGTGTAACTTGGGGAAGGAAAAAGTTTGTGGATGGAGATCTACACGGTTCAAAACTTTCTTCTTCATGTTTGTAGATATACAAATCTTTTGTGGTGTTCAAAAACATATAAAATGCATATGATTGATAATTTTTTAATTTAAAGATTATGATTAAATAATGTTTAATTTAGTAAAATTATTTCAAAGTTATATTTCACTTTTTTTTTTTTATGCTAATAATTTTTTAATTTAAATATTATGATTAAATAATGTTTATTTCATCAAAATTATTTTAAAGTTATATTTAACTTTTTATTTTTTTTTGAATTTTTTTATGGCAACAATTTTTTAATTTAAATATTATAATTAAATGATGTTTATTTCATCAAAATTATTCTAAAGTTATATTTCACTCTTTTTTTAATGGCTATATGATAATAGAAATAATATCTAAATAAAAAATCTATAATTACATATAGTTAATGGTGAATCAAAATCTACTTATAATAAATGTTATAATAATAAAAAATTTAATTTTTTTGGATAGGCTAGGCTCAAGATTAAACAAACTGGCTGGTATTATAATCCAAGAGTATATCTTTAGCCTACAAGATAGATTTGTCAATAACTTGTGGCTTAGCAAGGGTCGAGGTGTCTCGAGGCATGCTGGAGTGGACCTTTATCCAAGGGGCGTCTACCCTTCTAGCCTTATCACAACTAGCCAGAGTCTCATCGGAGATTTGAACATGTGTGAGGAGAGTGCAAGACTTACCTCCCAACCATCCCGCCAGACCACCTCAACCACTCCATCCAAGTTCAATTTTCACAAATAACATGTTGAACTTTTAATAAAATGATATTGTTGTAATGACTTTGAATAGTGTGTTGACAAAACCACAATTTTTTGCAAAATCCCATTTATTCTAAATATTATTTTAAAAATGAAAAAAAGTGTCCAACAAATTTCCCCAAAATATATATTTTAAGAAAAAAAATAACAAATTCAATAAACTAACTTAATTTTAAAAAATAAAAATTCCATATTTTATATTTTTTAATTCCATATTTTAAATTTAATCGTTTTGTATATATATATATATATATATATATATAATACACTGCCAAAGACATTTTCACCCAAAATTTATAAAGTGTGTGTCGCCAAACATTTCTAAAAGGAAAATCAAGGAATAAAATCAATGTGAAAAAATAATTATGTCGAAAGGCGTACACCTATTGACAATGGGCACAATTAATGATCTTTTAACCTTATTTAACCTTAAACCCTAATCTGATGGCTATGCATTGAAGATGCTGGCATATTCTTAGTCGTCCTCCAAAATCAATGGGTCAGATTTATTGTTCATAACTTTCTTGCATTTATCAAGGCATCCGTTCACATGTTTACTTTTAACATTTACCTAATCACATTAAAAAATTACTGTAAGGATATGTAATTACCACGTTTAAATGATTAAGTAGGATTAAACCATGCAACCAAACGTTTCATATTACCACAAACAGATTACGAATTACCACAAACATTTTATGACACACGTTCTCAGCCGATACCTTTCGGCGTTCTCAACCGTGAGTTAGCGGCTGTGCCAGTTGAATTGTGATATGGCGATAGATTGAAAGGACTTTATAATTAATTTAAGTTAAATTTTCGTTACATTTTATAACCAAACTCATGCGTGATCCAACAACAATTTATTTTTTAATAAAATGTTTTATAATTAATTTAAGTTAAATTTTCGTTACATTTTATAACCAAACTCATGCGTGATCCAACAACAATTTATTTTTTAATAAAATGTTTCACAATTATAGTAGTATTTAAAGTATAATACATGCACAAAGAAAATTCGATCTCACTGCTATCCACGTGTACGATATCAATAGTTATAAATCTTAATAAATTTATCACAAATATTATATAAGATTTTTAAAATATATATGATGCTAATGGTTAATGTTTATTGAAATCAAATTTGTTTTTATTGAATCTTAATAAAGATAAGGTATTATTTTGTTTGCGTTGAAATTTTATTTATGTGTTAGAATTTTTTTTTAAGAAAATGATGACACCTTTTATTAATTTGTAAATTTAAATGTTATTAAATTGTAAATTTACATGCATAGTATTTATGGGTTTGGGTTGTCAGAACCGGAAACTAACCCAAGCTCATGCCAAAATCACAAGATTATCCTGCTCCAAGGAGTTAAAAGACTATTTGTTATCAATAATTGTTCTAACGCTATTATAAACTAGAGGCAAAACATAAAGAACCAAAAAAAAAGAAAAAACTTGAAACCATGCTAACATAGCAGAGTAAGAGGGCCATCTTAGAGGCTTCGACGAACTACTGAACATTGTGAGGATCCTTGTCTGTAGGCTGACCATCCCGATGACCCGATCACAAAAGAATAGGCAATTTTGGGTTCACGATTGACCGGGCTACCATCTCCTTAACATGCCTAGGTTGTGCACAGTTGGAACTTAGAGCTAGCAACAAATTAGCCTTGTGGTCTAGCTATTCCATTTGATACCTCAAGTTTGCATTCTCACTGCTTATCTCGAAAATTAAGTCCACGTACGTCGTTTCCAGGTGACAATTTTCCACCGGTTGAGTAGTCATGGTTGGAGAGGGAGGGTGATCTTCCTCCATTAACTCAGGCTCTTCTTTCTAGACAACCTTGTCCGGAAGAGGGATCGTGCCATCTTTGGAGATGAAGATATCCTCTTCCCATTTGATCCAACAACCCTAAGAGAACTTGTCCCCTTGTTCCACCCGCTTATCCAACCCCAACTAAGAAGAGCCACGAGCCGCAATTGAGGAAGTAGTCCGAGTCAAATGAGGAGCATGCTCCCGCTCAAACTCATCAGATGTAGGAACATGGCTGACCTGCGGGGTGCTTCTAGACTAACGAGAACCTCTACCCTTGCGAACACGTCCCCACTCCCGAAGATGAGGTATTGTTGGGGAAAGGATGCAAACAATGGAACACAAGGGAGGCGTTGACCAAAGTGCAAACTTCCAAATCACAAACTTCCCAAATGCAAATTGCAAACTAACATTATGGGCTTCACACCTCCAGGATACCATCGTAATAGAGAGCATCACATCATGCCTTATCGTCATCATCCTATAACATCTGAACCAGACATGTATCAGTTCCATATCAACTACCTAGGTGAGCCGAGAGTTACGATTCGTCTCTTCGACAATACCCTGACCTTGGATCTCACACTTCAAACAATATATCACCTTTAATTGCTTGATGGGAGAGGTTAGATTGGGATCATCCACGCATCCGCCTAGGAGAAAGGACTTCCAGGTGGTGGAGCATGCCATTGTCTTATTTATGCACATTCATTCTGCACTAACACCCATCCGGGGGATGTGTTCGGAAAGTTTTAAGATACACATTATTTCTCCCTTTTTTTTAACTAAAAAAACACTTTATATGAATTCAAAAAGGGTTGCACCAAAGCTAGCAATAGAGTGCATTCTTCTTAAACATCATATTTCCACAATCCTACACATAGATCAGAACATACATCCATACTCTTGAGAATCTTAACAAAACACGAGTTCCAAGTTGGCTTATAGGTAGCCAACCTTACATATGTACTCCAAAAAAAAAAACCTTGACAATACATATTAAGGATAACAATGATAGGCACTTCCTTCTTCTTATTTCCCCTCGTCAGATTGAGGGGGGTCAAGTCCTTCGATTTCCATAGGATCACAAAGCTAATGAAACGATTCTTCTTCCTTTCAAATTGTTTGGACTAAAATTTTTGTTCTCTAATTATTAGAAGCCACTTAAAGGTTTTCCACCTGCTGGGAGAGAATCAAACTACAAACTCTATTGTATTCCAGTTCTAGGGTCAATTATCTACTTCTGAAGTAAGAGAATGCTTATGACTTTAGCATTATGAGTGGAGCAATCTTGCTCTAATTCATTTTTTTTTGAAGAAATCAACAAGAGTGCACTACTATTAGCTTGTGAGATCTCCTCCTGTCGATGAAGAACTCGTCGAAATTCTCTATTTTCCTCATTGTCCATACCAGGAGAACATATAAACCTAGAAATAACACCAACCCAAAGACTTCCCTAACCAACAACATGGAAAAAGGTCCACGTGTTTGGACTCAAAAGAGACGAAGGGTAGGACAAGAAAACTAAAACCAATCATAGTTAACCCATTCACACAGAACCCAAAATTCTCAAAATGAAGTCTCATTTCAATCCCAAAGATCCAATTAACATAAATGCAGAGTTCCCCTATAGAAACATCAAAGTCAAAAAGCCAAGAAGATAGGGTTTCCTTACCGGGGCACAAAGATTACAATGATAAGAGGTTCACACCATTTGAAAGAAGCAAGTTCCTTGAATTATGAGTTAGCCACATAGGAATTCCATTGCATTCCTCCGATTCAAAACAAACTCCCACCAACCAGGTTCCAATGACATTGAAAAACCAACACCCCACTGTAATACCCCTATTTGCCCCAGTTTGTAAATATAACTATAGCATACTAAAAGACTATGGGAAAACTGATTATGTGTGAATGTTGGAATTGATGAACCTTTTTGTTATAAAAGGTAATGCATATATTTTTGTTACCTTTTTGCCAAGGTAGATCATGATGTATGAGAGAGATGGTGAGGGGAACCAACAATAGTTGAGATGACCCCTACCAGACCAATACTCTACCGAATTCAAATTATTCAGACCTAGAACAATCCTCTAACCCAGAAAAGTAAATTACCAGTTGGGCTGGTAGTTGGGAAGTCCTCCTCAAGAGTTAAAGAGGAGATGGGAAGAGTACACATCTGGAAAAACTTCATGACCTGACCACGAAATGGGGATTTAGACCCACGAAATCTTGTCGAGGAAGGCAAGAAAATGAAGGAAATTCATGGGCAGAAGAGAGGATGCAGAAGGAATGGGTCTGATGACCATTTTCTGAAGAGGAGGGCTTGTGCAACTCTCGGGTTCTGAAGAGAACTAAGAAACAAATCTATTCCGGGTACAAGAATTTGCTGGGCAACGTTGTCAATCCAAGTTGATAAACGAGGTTGTAGAGGAGATGAGTGACTGAGGAAGAACTCATTGCAGACCCCCTTTCTTGGTGGATAGAAAATTGATCTGCCAAGTTCCTATGGGAGGAGGAGAGTGGCCTCTGTCCCTGGTTGTTGCTGAACAAAAGGAATAGTTTCTCTCAGAGCATCATGATCTAGCTAGGGGGTGGCCAATGGTAAATCCGTCCAGGAGTTGTTGTGCCTACGGTTGGGAGGAAAAGGGCACCCCTTTCAGCAGTTGCATCACTATCTAGTTTCTAGATAAGTATATTTGGTTAAATCTCTGTAGTATTTAGATCAGAGAAAAAATTATATTATGTTTTAGAACTGTGTAAGTTTAATTTCTGACAAAAGTGACTAGAGAAATTTAAGTAAAATAAAGAGATTGTTTTAGCTGAAGCTCATTGGATTTAATTCCTTATCTTCTGACTATCTATGTGTTAAAATAAGATTTATGAGAGTGGATGTTGTGGTTCACTGTGCTGTACAGTTTAATGCATGCTTGGGAAATGATGACTGTGCAGTTAAAAATCTCTATAAAACATCTTAAAGAAGAGAGAGTGCTTTTTCTGCATAATAGTGTTCTATTTTAATATGTCCTCAAATCCTATGCTAGAAAGCTTAGAGGATATCATATCTATGTGGACTTTAGGAAATAATCCCAAATATGGGAAAACATTAAAAGTCCTTATAAATAATTATTGAGGAAAAATAATTAGGACATAAACATGAAATTTGTCTAAATGAACTAAAATACAAAAGTTCTCAAAATTCTATTTGGGGGCATAAATAAACATTTATGTTTAATTTGTGTTAAATCTCCTAAAATTGGAAAGAATCCCCTTAAATTTTGGTGGGCAGTAAATGTTGGTAGAAATGTAAAAATTTACCGTGGAGGTAAATCGTTGTCTTAGGACCAATTTCCGTAAATTTAGTAAGAGTAGTAAAGCACAATAATAAGGAAATAAATTTTTACTCATTTACCCACGAGAAGGGAGAGATTATAATTATATTTTTAATTTCCAGAATGGAGAAATTTCCTTGGAATACAAACTTTTATTAAATCCCTTTATAAAGCCTGGAAAACTATATTTTTTCTTTCCTTATTTTTGTAAGAGAAAATAATTTCCTTTATAACAAAACTAGGTAAGACTACAGAAATACATACATACATACATATATATATATATATATATATATATATATATATATATATATATATATATANTATTCTTCTGAAAATGGAGGTTAAAGTCCCTGGAGCGTAAAAGACATGAGACCATAGAGAATATCATTATTATTATTTTAATGTCAAACACACCAAGGAATAAACGGTGACCAAATGCTTTAACCATCTCGTGGTCTTCAGAACTCCGGGGCTCCGGGATGTTTGGGTGATGGGATTCCACAAGCCAAAGTCGCCGAATGCCCGAATCCTTTCTTTCCCTGCGCAAGGTTGTAAAGGTAAGAAATACAATTAATTAAATTATTGTATTGAATGTGATCAATTAACATAATTCAATATAATATATCTTTAATACATTATATATTATATTATATTCCAAAATATTTCATTGTATTTAAACCACAATGTAATTACAAGTGGGTCCCCTTCAGGACTCCAGAACTCCGGAACTCCAGGTTAATTGAGAATGAAGAGTTGCGTGGAAGAGCCGAAGGAGATTGACCCAGAGAACACACACACTCTCTCTCTTCAATTATTAAATATAATATTGGAGAATTTAAAACCTGGGTGTAATTTTCGAGGAATATAAATAATATATTATATTATTTTAAGGTTTATTAAAATGGTTACACGTGAATGAAGCCAACTCTTTTTAAATATTAAATAATGTGGAAAGGTGTATAAGTGGGGCCACTTCGGGGCTTCGGGACTCTGGGGCTCCAGGAGATTGGAGTATAAAGAATGTGGTGGAGAGCCGAAGGGGTTGACCGAGAGTCCTCTCTCTCTCCCTCATTTCAAATATTAAATATAATATTGGAGACCTTATAAACCTGGGCACAATTTCCAAAAAGGTGTAATATAATATATATATTTTTAATGAGTTATTATAAAGTACGAAATCACGTGAAGTGTGGACCCTTCGGGAGTTCGGGACTCCGGAGCTCCGAGAATTCGGGACTCCGGGATGTTTGGGGTAATAGAATGAACAAGCAACGAAGGGCCGAAGGCCTGAACCTACCCTTTCCCGCTCCAATGGTTGCACAAATATCGATATAAACATTTAAAGTGATTAATTATATTTGCAACACTTTACAATATGAGTGGGACCCTCTCTAGAACTCCGACATTCAGGATATTTGGGTTCATAAAAGCATGATGAGGAATTTCATCGAAGACCGAAGGCTTGGGTATTAATAGATGTTAATAATCCTAAGTGCTCATTTGATATGTTTAATCATATTATAATATAATTAAATAGAATTATATTATAATATAATTAATAAAAGAACAAGTTGGTAATAATAAATATTAAATTGAATATGGTTAATCCTTTCCCCATTAAATAAATAAATATGCATATATATATATATATATGTGTGTGTGTGTGTGTGTGTGTGTGTGTTGAATTACGTGAAAATTTGGCATGGAGTTGCGTTCCGAGGAGGGATTGAATTATATTCTTTAATTAAGGTTAATCCACTTAAGTATATTATGGAGAAATCAACCTCATTGTGTTATGATATAATTACTCATAATTATCATATGAGTGATTAATTGAATTAGTGTTAAAGCACTTCTAAGGGGGAGAAAGAGAAAGTAAAACCTCAGTAATTACTGGGCCATGAGTATCAGGCTAAGCAAAAATTAATTGCTGTATAATTAGTTTGTGGAGAATAATTATCCTTAATGAGGTTTAAGTAATTAATTACCAAAGAATGGTATTCTACGAAATATTAATCAAGTATTTTAATTGGACTGTAAGAGAGAGACAAATGTCATCCTCTAGTCGAGCAAACCTAAGCACCCTACGGTGACATGGCAGTGTGATGACACATGTTAATCTTCAATGGGTTGACGAGATGAGTGGGGTCCAGTAAGATTGGTGAACCTTAGGTGCCGAATAGATCCTAACCGTAGTTCGGGAGGCCTAGCATGTGTCGAGACTGTCCATCGAGAGAAAGGGAATATTCCTTGATACCATGTTCGTCGGAGGTAAGATACAAATTTATACCCCATCCCTTAAAAAGGTACTTAGGGGTCGGGTGTGTGACACCCACAGAGCCCAAACGCAAAGATTCCCACTAAAACCACCTCTAGAGCCTCCATCCTGACCAAGGAGAAACACACGACTTCCACAAAGCCTAACATCGCCAACATGACCATCGTTGAAGCCTAACAAGGAGCTTGCATAAAAAACACCACCAAAACCACTAAAGAAACCACCACCAGAACCCAACAAACCGAGAACCAGAGGACCCAAATAAAAATCTTTGAAAAGAGCCCAAAGCAACCATCACACATTGCCAAATCCCAGTTTCTAATGGGCATTGAATTTCCACAACAATGCATGCAACATTAATTGAATTGGGGGAATGAAGCTCCACCCATAATCCTTCGCAAGGCACGACCAAACCATTCTCATTAATTGATTCATAATGAGAAAATATTCCATTTAGAACCACTAGTTAATCAATCTAAGGGATTATGCAATAGCTTAAACCCCCATTTTTTAACAATGTTCCCGAGCTTAAATCAACGACAAGCTTGACCCAATGATCAACCTCTAAGTTCATATCTGTTTGATATGTAGGAAGGAAACTTCGTCAAATGAAGAGAGTTCACGTTTTATTCTAGAGATCAAAATTTCGAGTTTATTCCCCAATGCATATGATTGGGGTATCATTACTTTAATGACCAACATTGAATCTCCAAAAATCATTAAGGATCGAATGATTTCCCCCTTTGCGATGGATAAACACACCACATGGAGTAAGACTCTACTAGATTATTCAATACCTTTAATAATCCCCAAGCGTAATGAACAATATTATTACCTTCGATATTGTTACCCGTTGATTTGCACAAGGTATCCCAACAATTCCTTCATTGTTGTCACCACTATTAAAGGCACATGAATAGTAATCTTGACAGTTGTGGTCCCAGGTGAAGAGGAATTACATAATATGGAACTAAACTTGCCTACTATATAAGAGGACAATGATTACTAGATGGATATAAACTGAGGTCTAATATATGCTACAATTGTTGCAGTTTTGAGGATAGTTACTCTTAGTTTGAAGCGCATACTAGATGAGCCTCAAGGTGGAATCCTTGTAATAGTATCTATCTTCTGAATGGGCAGTCCCTACATGAAGTGACACTTTCTCTGACTATGCCAAGAAGAATAATGTCAATACATCAACATTAACCCAACCAAAAATACATGATGTTATTCCTGGAGTTGAGACAACCCCCCTTCTCAACAAAGGCAACATATTATCGAAATTGGAGAGTAGGCAAAGGAAGTGAGCCAGCTCATTGTTGTTGCGACAAGGACTACAAATGTGCATGGTGATGAGTTCACTGTCACCGCGATCAACCCATATAAGTAGGCTGATTTTTGTTCTAAAACATATTGGCTTGTGAAGCCAACATCTCCCACAAATTTGTCATATCTATGATGATATCAAGGAGACTAACTATACATGCATTATGGAAAAGAACATATTATTTGCATGACTGACCTTAGGACTTTGATTTCAAGTTATTTTTATAGTGTAGGCCCTCCGAACAATCCACAGGTGAAGGAAATTCATTGTATGGCTATGCCTCCACAATATGAACACATCAACAAGTTCAAAATTATTCTAAAGTTATATTTCACTTTTTATTTTTTTTTGAATTTTTTATGGCAACAATTTTTTAATTTAAATATTATAATTAAATGATGTTTATTTCATCAAAATTATTCTAAAGTTATATTTCACTCTTTTTTTAATGGCTATATGATAATAGAAATAATATCTAAATAAAAAATCTATAATTATATATAGTTAATGGTGAATCAAAATCTACTTATAATAAATGTTATAATAATAAAAAAAATTAAATTTTTTGGATAGGCTAGGCTCAAGATTAAACAAACTGGTTGGTACTATAATCCAAGAGTATATCCTTTAGCCCACAAGATAGATTTGTCAATAACTTGTGGCTTAGCAAGGGTCGAGGTGTCTCGAGGCATGCTGGAGTGGATCTTTATCCAAGGGGCTCGAGGCATGCTGGAGTGGATCTTTATCCAAGGGGCGTCTACCCTTCTAGCCTTATCACAACTAGCCAGAGTCTCATCGGAGATTTGAACATGTGTGAGGAGAGTGCAAGACTTACCTCCCAACCATCCCGTCAGACCACCTCAACCACTCCATCCAAGTTCGATTTTCACAAATAACATGTTGAACTTTTAATAAAATGATATTGTTGTAATGACCTTGAATAGTGTGTTGACAAAACCACAATTTTTTGCAAAATCCCATTTATTCTAAATATCATTCTAAAAATGAAGAAAAATGTCCAACAA
>ML812662.1:254839-265727 GCA_009831015.1 Picea engelmannii
TGAGCATTCATAGTATTTAAAAAAAAATGCACTTAACACTTAGATCTCACGGATCAAATTATCTATGAATACTTGGAATGGGTGCAATTGGAGCATACTTTGAAGGTGTATTTACCAGAGTGTAATCTACCTAGGGGATTTTGAAAATCCGAATTAAGGGAGAAGTTTGGACCGAAGATGAGGCTGATTCTAACAAGGCCGCAGAAAATGGTCCTTTTCCCATAGAAAATTTGGAAACCTATTTGAAGTTGGAAAACACATCTAGGAATTTATCTAAGGGTAATGCAATGAGATATACTACAAATGGTGCAATTGTTGTGGTGCTTGAAGGGGGTGTATTAATGTTTTGGAGGAGATTCTTACACAAGTGCAAGAACTGCAACAGTTAAGAATAATGTGTGAGGCCTCATGCAACCTGGAACTGCAAAAGATATCGATGATACATCAACTATAAAGATGAAGTGTGGTATGTTTTGTAAATCAGAGCATTGTCTTGATATGTTTTAAAATTAAAAGTGACCAAAACTCCCATTGTTTATATACATTGGCACTAGGGTAAAGATTATAAGGAGGGCCAACCTTCAAATTAGATTAGAGGTGAACTGTATGTATAAGGACTACTTGAGCCAACCTTTGGAAGAGTGATGATTTGGTGTGAAGTTGGAAGCATGTCTGACCTGTACACTTAAGGATTACTTGAAGAAGATATGCATTGAAGATCCTTTAGAGGTTGGATGCCCCACCATTGAAGCCATGTTTTCCCCTCATTAGTGGAGATGGTTCATCATTGATGGATTTTTCCCCTTAGTTATTGTGCATGTGACACAAAAATCCCTTTGATTTTGTATTTTTGATTAAATGATTGTTGAAGAGGGCCTTTTGCCCCATTCATAGGCTAGAATAGGGGATTTAAGCATTAGAAATTAATATTTTATTTTGAGGGAAGTTGAGCACCTCCTCTATAAATAGAGGTGCACTTCCTCTCTTTTGAACACAACAACTCAAGGGAGAAATCCCTTGAGAGGTATGAAAATTCTTAAATTTCTTGGAAAATTTTGGTCTTGGATTGACATTTTGCATGGATGAATAAGGAATTCTGTTAATTGATGATTTTAGGGATTTTCTCTTGTTTTCATGGATGATCTATGATGCTAGGGTTTCTTCATGCATAACGACTTGGTGTAGTAAGTGTTCTATTTCAAGTTTAAGTGTTAGTTCATGGTATATCTTGGTGGATGCTCTATTAGATGGTTAATAGTTGCATGTTATCTGGTGTCCTTGGTTCATTTTGTTGGAAACCCCAAGGAAGGGTTCAAATTGTCCAACCCTTCCGTTACCTCATTCATATTAAAATTTGTTGAAGCATTTAATACCTGGCCCAGGGGTTAAGAGGGTTTACCCCCCTAGACCTTGTCTTTGGCTAGTTTGAATTCTAGGGGTTAAGAGGGTTTATTCTCCCTAGGGCTTAGCCTAGTTTCCTTTTGATTTTGTGATAGAAATCAAAGAAACATAGGATGACATTAGGTATTGTGAGGGTACATCCCCCTAATTCATCTTCCTAAAGGATCATACCTAGGGATTGTGATGGTACATCCCCCTAGGGTCAATCCTCAAGTTTTATTTTCTCTTTGTCCTCCATTAAAGCTACCAGGGCCTTCACCCTCTCATAGTGTACTAAACTTCAACAATGGGTCATGGTCCATTCTATCATGAGAAGAGGGGTTGAAGGCCCAAAGGTTTATTGAAATTTCTATTAAAAGAATAAGAAAATGATGCTAAAGAAAGAAATGAATGTTAGTAAAAAGGACTGACAAAAGTCAGTCCAAACTTGAGCTCTACTCTTTCAGTGCTCGCCCCAGTCCCAAATAGAAATGCTAAAGCTTGAAACCTTAAAAAGGGGACTTGCAAATATGGTAAAGCATACTAGAAAGATGGATGATAAAGGGGTTTGGAAGAAACAACATGTAAATATGGGGTAACTTAAGAGCAAGTGCACCCTCCACAAAGGTTCTCATAGAAATGGATTTGATCAAACCATAAGCCATGAAGTAAGCCCTAAAACCTTATCATTATCACACTTACTATTGAAGGGTTTTTACTTTCGGTGCCACTCTCAGGACCTATCCCTCTACCTGGGCTATTTTATTTCTTGCTTAGGTGGCACACCTAAAAGGGTTGGATTAAGGCCCTCCCATACTTAAACTTGTCAACTCACATGGGGTCCTTGGTTGGTGTGATGCTTGAAGGTGATACTGAGGTGAATTCTCTTACATGGCTTATATGTTGAGTTACAACTTACTTTTCATGCTTTAATGACTAATGTTTCTTATGAATCTTAGCTAACCTTGTTTTATATTTTCGTTTGTTTTGGATGGCCCTGACATTGTTCCTTGAGGGATGTTGGCCCTTGACCAAGTTTTGGGAGATCCTTGGTCAAGTTGACCTATTTTGGACTTCGACAGCTTATCGAAGGAGGATCATGGGATCTCAACCCCTTTTTGGGTCCTTTTTGGGTTTTGGGATTATGTAACGGGCATGGGATGTCTGCCCATGGGTTTACCCATGCTTAGGCCTATTTTGTAATATATAAATAGATGACTAAGCAATGTAAGGATATAGAGAGAGGCATCTATGTGATGTTGTGCTAAGTGCAAGTATGGTTTGAAAATGCTTTGTGCATACTGTGAGAGACCTGCAGAGCTAAGTGCAGAAGGTTGTAACAGACTGTGAAAGGCTTTGTGCTATAACGCAAGGAAGGAGGATCTAGAGAGGTGCGCATATCTCTTGTCCTATGAGGAGTAAGGTTTCTTTGGCTCTATGCATGTATCCGATTGAAGAAGCTAATGGATAGAACAAAGTTCATGAAGGCTTCATACCCATTGCAAGCGACCCGTTGCTGAGTTACCTATTTATCTCGTCGCGCCATGCACCGAGAACACTTTTGCTAGCCGAGAGTTTGAGCCCGCAGACTAAGTTGATTTTGCACAGTGATCATCGCATTGTTTCCGTCTATTCCATTGCAGTGTCTAAGTTAATCTTTAACCCGATCTAGTTAATCCCGAGTACGTATGTCCGAGGAGCTCAATGCAGTCGAACAATCTATGACAGAAGTACTCCTCGACCTGATGACTGAAAGAGTCATGTCAGAGAGAGGATTATCTGTAGGTGTACAGGCTTCATCCACAAGAACAATGCAAGCATCCCCGTCAACTGCTCACGGAGTCGGACCATCCCGACCAGCAGATGAAAAGTGAACCAAGCACAAGGATGACTTAGCGAATGCCAAATTAATTCCGACCATATCACCTACCTACATACCACCTCTTAGCGACGCAGTAAATCGAGATAGTGTACCTAGAGATTTCGAGTACACCTTGGTCACTGTGTACCTCCTGAAAGGGATCCGCGCAGTTCGAGCAAACTAGGATAAGATTGCAGCGTTGAAGTTTAGTGACTTCAACCTCGACGACCAGAAGGTCTATAACATGCTCGCCCCACATAAGTACCTGACCAGAACAAAGGGAAAGAATTCGAAGATAATCCCCCAGTCGTGGACGATGAACCTCACGCAGTCCACCCTGCTGAACGTCATGAAGATCCCACACTTCGAAAAACACCAGGAAGTCAATGCATGTGTCAAGCTGTTGCTTTCCTATTACCATGGAGGTTATTTATGGCTAGACCACTGTATCATAGTTGATCCGACGCTGATCAATCGGATCACAGGGTTGAGTATGCAAGGACCTGATCCATAGGAGTTTTACCCATGAAAAACCATGGATCACACTCTAGAACAAAGGATCAAGGACACCTACATCGATGTCAAGAAGGGGACGTGAGGGTACAAGGTAGCTTCTATCCAGAGTGGCACAGTGCGACTCGCCTGTCAGTTGATTGCAGGGAAGTTAGTAAGAAAGAACAGACCTACTCGAGTCACCGACTTCGTAGTTGACCTCGCAGGGAAGTGCGCGAAAGGCCTACAGATGAACTAGGCGAAGTACCTGGTGAATCAGTTGGAACTAGATTGCAGAGAAGCACAAGATCAAGGTTACAAATTCCATTTTAGTTGGCTTTGGATCCTTATTGCATTCCTTGCCTGGGAAATGCCGAAAGGTGCGACCTTCCTCGACATCGAGCCATTTGAGCCACTGGCTGCGAAGTTTAGTACCCTTTGGTATTCAAGCAACATGAACCAACAGTGGCAGTCAAATGTTGTTTTTCATACCTACTACAATCAGCTGAAGAGATCCATCCAGTATGGGCCTTGCATGACTCCGAACAATCTACACCGGTTCCGGCCCTTGATGAAGTTCAACGCAGATTGACATTTCATTTACATTACAACGCGCGCTGATGAACATAAGCAACAACTTCAGTCATACTACAAGCTGACGGAAGAGGATCTAGAAGAGATCACTAAGGACTGGTCGACAGACCTCCTTATTTCAGCAGACCCTGCCGAGATATATGACATCGATAGCCCATAAACTGCACATGATACACCCAGACCCAGCAGAACAAATAAGACCGAAGAAGCCCAAGATTTAAGCAGCACCTCAGTGAAGACTGCTTCCATATCATCGGAGCGAGGGGGTGATGGCGAAGAGATAAACGACATAGAAGTTGAACAAAAGAAAGGTGAAGTAACACCGCCCAGAGACGAGACAGACCCCTTGAAGAAGAGGAAGGTTTCTCCCATGAAACCTTCTTCCTGGAAGAAATTGAAAGCCTCCATGACCAAGATGCAGATTGTCCTCACCTCTGATGATTTTGACTTCATCATAGCAGCCCTGAACGATGCTTCGCCGGCAATAGCAGAGAAACAAGAGGCCAAGCAGGAAGCAATATATGATGGGATTGAAGTCGAACTCCGAGGCGTACAACAGGCACTACAGTCCAGTCGCGTAGTCTCCACTGCACCTCTGCCATTGGGAACAACAGAATTGGGAGATGAGCCAACCCAACTCCACCGATTAGCTGATACAGTCAAAGCTCACCTTCGATGAGCACAAGAGGAAACAAAACAAGCCACCCAGGCTTTGACGCAAGTATAAGGAGTACTTGTAGAACAACGCTAAGCCGCAGAATAGGAAAAGATTGCCCTCCAAGCGAAGTTCGATGAAGAAAAAGCACAGATACAACAAGGAAAAGTGCAGATGCTCGTGGAGCAACTAGAAGTGAAAGAAGCGATCAACATAACACTTCGCTCTGTGACAGTCATAGAAATAAAGGCAAATGATCAAGTCACGAAGCAAGTAGAGAAGCTCACAGAAGTGATCTAACAGCTCCAACAACACATAGCAGATTTAGAGCTCCGCACAGTGCTCGAGACCCCGCAAGATGTAAGGGACCAAAGAGAAGCCACTGCCCAAAGTGCAGTTGAGAGATTAAAGGACCTTTCCACGGAATGCAAGCAGCTGAGTAATTGCAGTGCCCAGAAATATGAGCAACTTGCTGAGAATCCAAAATTGCAGGCATTGGAATCGCAGCTCCAGGAAGCGAAGCAGCACGCCAAGACACTACAGGTGCAGTTGAAGGCCCTATCAGCTATGGAAAGAATGAAGAGATCTCAATAGAATTGTACTGCCCAGCAGAAGGTTCACGTTATTCAAAGCAGAGTTATGGAAGTAACTCAGAGACTCCAACCTGTACAAGATAAGGCCTACCAATTGTTCATAGAATTTGAAAGCCAAGGAGCTGAACTGGAGCAGGTTGTTAATGCAACAAAACAACACATAGAAGGACTTGTGAACGAAACAATCATCCAAGAGTTCGCTGAGCAAGAGGCTGTAGCACAACAGGAAGTCGAAGCAGCTCGAGCCAAGGTCGAGGCTTTCGAAGCAGAAATACCCAGATCAGAGTGACTCGGGATGAGTCACAGGTGAGTGTTGTGGGTCTGTTGGCCCTTGACCAAGTTTTGGGAGATCCTTGGTCAAGTTGACCTATTTTGGACTTCGACAACCTGTCGAAGGAGGAGCGCAAGACGAAGCGGAGATCACGGGATCTCGGCCCCTTTTTGGGTCCTTTTTGGGTTTTGGGATTATGTACCGGGCATGGGATGTCGGCCCATGGGTTTACCCATGCTTAGGCCTATTTTGTAATATATAAATAGATGACTAGGCGATGTAAGGATATAGAGAGAGGCATCTATGTGATGTTGTGCTAAGTGCAAGTATGGTTTGAAAATGCTTTATGCATACTGTGAGAGACTTGTAGAGCTAAGTGTAGGAGGTTGTAACAGACTGTGAAAGGCTTTGTGCTATAACGCAAGGAAGGAGGATCTAGTGAGGTGCGCAAATCTCCTGTCCTATGCGGAGTAAGGTTTCTGTGGCTCTGTGCATGTATCCGATTGAATAAGCTAATAAAGAAGAAGAGCCGGTGGACGTAGCCCCAGGGTGGGGGTGAACCATGTATATTCTGTGTTGCTCTGCTTTGTGCTATGTGATCATGTGTTTATGTCTTTACTTGCTAAGTACTTCGATATAGATAGATATATCTGGTTATGCTTTGTGCTTATGATGAATCTGGATGCTAGATCTGACCTATGTGAACTTGCTTAGTGCTTGAATCTGCTAGATCTGATTTATTTCTTCATGCTAAGTGCTTAGATACATTAGATCTGGGTGAATCTTGCGATGCTTTGTTTTATCTGCGGAGTAGATATTGGTTAAATATCGATGAACTGACAGTGCTAAGTGCTCTATTAAGTAGTACAATCACAGATCTGTGTCCTAGCTAAGGTTGTACACATCTGAGTCCTGCAACCACCCCTGCCTCTACCTCGGGTGAGACTTCATCTGCTTCGTAGGTGTTGCCGAAAGGGCTGGTAGTTAGGGTTTTGTTGATGTGCTGTTGTAGTGTTGAACCCTGGGTCTACCCCTGTGCCAACAAGGGACATCCTGGGCTTGAACCTAGGACATTGTGCCTTCATTTGCAGGACCTTGGCACATGTGATGGAGAGCAGTGGGTCATCCAATTACTCACCACCTTCAAACATCAACTCTCACATTCTCAGAACCTTGAACGATGGACATATGGGATTTGTATCAATAAATTCAGTCATGATGGCACATGTATGGGCTAGAAGCCCATAGGATGGGCATAGTACCCCAGAGCTTATTCCTCACCCGAATTAGGGACGTTGTAGTAGTAGACAGTTAGAGACATGGTAGAGGCGAGATGAAACTCCCTAGAGCTTCAACACAACACTCAGATAATGGACGTTAGGCCTAATTTGATGATGACATCATCTTCTAGGGTTCGATGGAGCTAGGGTTTGGAGGATTCTGGGGGTATTGATGATGGTTGGCATGATTTTGAGTGGGGAGAGACATCAATTGTGCCCACTTCACTCCAGATGGATTCCATGTGGTCTATGGAGCCCCCCTTCTTGCCTAAGGATGCTTAATGTCTCACACGTGTGGGCTATTTTGATTGTATTTTGCATTTATTGCACATTGTAGAGGTTAAATAAGGGGTCGACCCCACTTGGATTAAAATATTGTTATGTCATGTGGAAAAATGAGGAGTGCTAGCCTCATATAAGAAGGCTAGTGTTACCTCTTTATTTTCCCCATCATTCCGCACCATTGTGAGCCATGACTTTTGAAATTTTTGGCCCTTGTGGTTTACTAGTTCTTTCTCTGTCACACATTATGCTTGGAATGGTCTCTTGTGGATGGATTTTCTGATTTTGGATGGATATTTTTGGAATTAGCATTTGTACTCTTGTCTTCTTGGATAAAGTAAGTGATTTTCTACAATTTTATGATGTATTGTTGATGTAAATGGTGAAATTGCTATCTTGTTTCAAGGATTCTTATTTGTCTAAACCCTAAGAGAGGAACATAAGTGCTTCTTCCTCTCACAAAGTTTTACTTGTCCAAAATTTGTAATTTTTTTCTTGCTAGGGTTAGAACCCTAAAGCCCTAAAGTTCTAGCACTTTATGATTTTAGCCCTAGACAATTGATCTTTTCCCTAGTTGAAGCTACAAGATGAGAGGAAGGATTTCTAGGGCCCAAATGTGCTTGCACCCTAGATGTCCTTCTCCTCAGATATAAATTTTAAGGCCCAAAAGTGCTTGCAGCTTAGGGTTTAGATCCAACCTCTTGGTTTCAAGTAGATCAACCTTCAAGCTTGGTTTCATCAGAAGACTCCATAACCCTAAAAGGCACTAATATTAAAGCAACTCTTGTGGTGAATTGATTGATAAACTCTCTCTCTCAAAACTCTTAAGCATTTTACTAACTATACTAACTCCAACCCTAGAAAACTCACTATATTTCTTGTTGTTGTTATAAAAGTTTTCTACAAGCATCTAAAACTACATTTAATTGTTGCATACACTCATCTAAAGGTGGCTTAACTCATTTAGAAATTACCTTTAACAATTGGATAATGTTCTATTGGTTGTATGCTTAATTTTCATGGTCAATTGTGGTATTTCTGAATACTTATTATTGTTATTGTTACAAATTACTTATTGTTGTTATAAGATAGGTTTACTGCTACAATTTGCAACAACCATACAAATCTAAAAGAGGTTATTTTTGCATATTTTATCTTGGAAGTTATTACATATATGCTACAAAGTGTTCTTGTTCTAGGAAGGTACCTCAAACTATCTCACAACCTCTTCTTCCTTGACCTAGACCAACCATTCAGTGATCAAGATAGGGGATGGTAGGCTTGGTTACTAAACTTGCCATTTGATCCCTTGAGGTCACCAAGGAAGCCTCCCTTGTGGTGGACCTCTTCTTCTCAAAGGTTTCTTCCTCTTCTTTGAGCTTACTTTTCATTGCTTCTTCTATTCCTTTTGCTTCTTCTAGTTGAATCTTCATGTTGATAATTGTCTTCTTTGTTTCTTTAAGATCACAATCCTTCTTTTCATGTTTATGAAATTGATCCTTATGCTTTATATTCTTTTTCCTAAGCCTGTCTATTTCTTCTAAGGCACTAACGAGTTATGCTTCAAGATCTTCTTCTTCTAAATCTAGTTTTTATTTCTGATTATCTTCATTTTCTTCATCAATAGGTTTTGTTTCCATGGTTATGGAGAGATTCTTCATTATAACCAATATCTTCCTTTTCATCATATGAACACTTAACAACAAAATGTCCTATTCTACCACAATTAAAGCATTTGAAGGGTAGCTTACCTTTGTATTCTCCAGGTCCCCCTTTTAGCTTTATCACAAATTGTGCTTCTTTCGTCTCTAATTCATAGCTGGAACAATCACCAGATCTCTCTTTATAAATGTTTTGTATCTTGTCCCAAATCTATTTAGCCGATGTACACTGCATTACCTTGAC
This sequence comes from Picea engelmannii, assembly GCA_009831015.1. Taxonomy (NCBI): domain Eukaryota; kingdom Viridiplantae; phylum Streptophyta; class Pinopsida; order Pinales; family Pinaceae; genus Picea; species Picea engelmannii. The sequence goes on from ML812662.1 coordinate 264,153, forward strand.
AATCTCAGAATCTGATAGGCCAACAAGATGACATCTATTGCTTTTGCATTGTTTTTATTTGACTCCTTCCAAACTTCATCTATATAACCTATTATGATTGATTCACAAATACCAGACCCAAGGGCCATCAAATATGTCTTCATTATTATACTCCATGATGCATAGTTTGTTCCATCAAACAAAGGAGATATGTTTGTAGGGAGATCTTCCTTACAATCCATATGTGCTAGAGATTTTCCTTCCAATGGTTAAACTGTTTTTGAAGAAATCCACTCTGATACCAATTGTTGAACTTATGCTTATACTAAGAGGGGGTGGGGGGTGAATCAAAATAAGATACTTTGTACTTTATTTAATCATTCATTATCTTTAAAATAGTAAATGCATGTAAACTTGAATCATAACACACAAAGTTTAACATGGAAACCCTTGTGGGGAAAAACCACAAAACTTATCTTTATAAATGTCTATAGGCACTAATCCACTGTTACAAATCTTGTAGGAACCAACTTACTGGAGACACCAATCTCCTTAGTTGAGTACCAACTCAACCAGATATTGTGTAGGTGCCAACCTACTAGAGAATCCAATCTCCTTAGCTGAGCACCAACTCAACAAGATATTGTGTAGGCACCAACCTACTGGGTACACCAATCTCCTCAGCTAAGTACTAACTCAGTAAGACCTGTATAGGTACCAACCTAAGATATTCATACACATATTACTTCTAAATTCACCTGCATGCTTCATACTTCATATATTTCATAGCATCATCACACCCTTAACTTTCATGCTCCAACGCCTCTCTTTGCTTCATACCCCAGACATATATTCAAACCCTAGTCAAAATTATCATTCATGCCCTAGAAAACCTCATAGCATCATTCCCAAAATATAACTCTAGACTGCAACATCACAACCTCAAAACGCACGTCATAGACGTTAGTCCTTCATAACGCACCCTTAAAACTCAAAGAAAACTCCTCTTGCACACCTTTAGACCCCAAAAATACCCTCCAGCTTCTCTTGCACACCCCAGATCTCATCTGCACACCTCAAACTTGATATTCTTGCTTGGATTATCTTCAAATGCGCACATTTATACTATATTTATAATGTTTTTTTGTTGACTTTTAGGGCCGACCTGAACTCTCTAGATGGGTTCTCTGAAAGAAAAATTCATATCTCCTCATTCCTAAGGAGTTAGAGGGAGTGCCATATACCATTGGAAAGGAATCACAATAAGATTTCCAACCATATAACCTATGCTCTCATTTGAGCTAGATATTTAGAGAAAAAATTCTTTCAAAGACAGGGTATCCAAACTGAGCATCAAAAATCCAAAAACAATATTTCCAACAATCTCCATCTTGCAATATTTGTCATGGACATCTGTAGTTTCCCCCTGTCTTTGAAATCATTGAAAACAATATTTCCAATAGGTTTTATGGTCAATAAACAATTGAACAATCATATCTTCAATTAAATGTAAATTTTCACCTCTTTGTTGCTAATGCAAGTTGAGTAGTATTCTCTCATCCTAGTCCTATATTTGGATACATCATATAATTGGCA
>ML812663.1:0-16490 GCA_009831015.1 Picea engelmannii
AGGGTGTTACAATAGATGAGGGAGTTGAGCATATACGTTGTGGACCAACCATCATGGAGGTATATGCACCCACTTATTGTGGGAATGGATATATTGAGGACGTGGACACATCTGTATGGGATTGTGGGGTGATTCCTTCAGAGAGAGTTCTTTATAGGGAATTTGAGCATACCATTGAGTTTGGATTGTCCAGTGGCGAAAATTTGATAGATGAGCTTCATTGAGAAACATATTCCTTGAAGATTGATCTTCGATTGGGATATCACCAAACTAATTTCGGGTGTCATTATGGGAACTATGAGTTCTTGGTCATGCCATTGGGGTTGACCAAAATACTTGCCACCTTTCGGTCTCACATGAACCCCATCTTCACATCGCAACTACAAGAGTTTATGTTGGTGTTCTTTGATGATCTCCTCATACACAACAAGACAGAGGAGGATCATTTGATATAGTTAGATAAGACATGGGGTATGAAGGAGAGCATATTCAGGCATGGGATAAAGTAATCTCTAGAGATTGATCTTTGATCACGCTATCAACAGGTCAGGGATAGGGAGCTTGGAACAATGTAGGTGTTATATGTGGACCATGTGATCAATGAGAAGGGTGTACATGTACATCAAGAGGAGATCTAGGCTATGTTAGGTTGGCTCACATGGATTTCAACTGATTGGAAGTCCCACCTTCTGGTGGAATATTCCAAGGACCGATTTTCTTGTGAGTTGATGGATGGTCTCATTTAGGATGGAAAATGCATAGTGGTGGATGGCATCATCTACCACAGAGGTAGCATATCTTGGTTTTAGAGTCCACACTTAGAGAGGGGATCATGAGAGCTATGCATGATACACCCTTGGTAGGACATATTGGGTACTTCAAGACTTACCAACAGATCAAAGAGAGGTTCTCATGGAAGGGCCTCAAGGATGATGTATTGAGACATAGGAGTGAGTGCATGGATTTTAGCAGAACAAGTCAGAACATACCCATCTAATAGGATTATCACATCTTTTATTCATTCTAGAACAAGAGTGGGAGAGTGTGTCGAGAGATTTCATCACAGATCTACCAGAGGTGTATGGAATGGATTGCATTTATATCATTGATGGTCAATGGACCAAGTTGGAACATTTATTTACGAGTCCATCAAAGTATGGGACATCACAGGAGGCATAGTTGTTTCTCAGGGAGGTGTTTAGACTTCATGGGTTGCCTAAGTACATTAACAGTGATTGGGACAACACATTTCTCAGTACATTTGGGTAGGAGATGGATAGATTAACAGGCACAAAGTTGACTCCTAGTACCTTATTTCCATCAGATGGTTGCATACAAAAACATGAGTCAAAAAATTGGTTTATTTGGATTTCCTTGGTTATCAGTGTCGCACAAAATGAGTCAATAGGTATTGGGGATGGTGGACTTATATCTTGGATGTGGGATCTGGGAAGTCATCTGATTTATAGATTGATTCAAGTTTTGATATTGGTTGGAAGAGTTTTGACAATGATTAGTCTGTTTCATTTTTGGAATTTCATGAGAGGAGACGGTGAGACTTATTCTATAGGGCGAAACATATTTTATTTTCTAATGCCTAGGAGTGATTCCGACAGTGGGTTTGCAGACTTTTACTTCACTGAGATGTCATGGCAGGATATGACTTGTGGTAGTGGGTTTATCCCTTACACGAATTTCATCTTGGGGTTTTAGGAGAAGAGAATGCAATTTGGGAATGATAGGAAAACAATTATGATCAAAGTGGTGCAACGCCAACATGGTGGTTTCTTTCTAAGATTAGATTGGTACCCTGGGATTACATGGTTTGGAAGTACTATTACTGATAGAGAGGGGAGAGTCGGTGATTACTTTAAGGATTTTTCTCATATGTTGCTTTGGGTTGGTTCCCTAGAAGATCCATTCTCTGTAGGGTTGGTCGAGTTTTTGCAGTGCATGATTGCTTTACCTATCGGTAGTATTCAAGTGGCCTCTTTTGTTAGTACCTTGCAAGAAAATTCTTTGAACATAGGGTGCTTCACATATTCTAGGTTAATATGCGATTCAGATTATTTTCAACACGAAATGAGAGTAGAGATATAATAAAGAAATGTACATATATATCTCGGATATCCAATATTATAACATAAAATTATCCGAGATGCAATCATAAACACAGATATACAGTAATACACAATTTTCTATTAATGAGCAAAAATGTACAAAGACTGTAAAATACAGAGTGAAAGACTTGCTAGAATGGTGGCAACTTATCTCTGAGAAGAGATGTGATGGCTACTCGCATCCGTGAGAAGATGATTATACAATGAGGCTCCAAAGGAATTTTTTTATCATAAATAAAATCTAAAACGCTAACCCCGGAAGATGAAAAGCCAATAGTTTTGTGGACCTCGTTTTGGGTAGTTTGGTGTATCAACTTCTCGGGGGCGTAACTTTGGCATACAATCTTTGTTTGGGGCGCAAGATAACTTGTTGGAAAGGTATCATCGAGGAGATTCATTTTGGGGGCTCAATCATGGCCTTTGGCTATCATTGAGAATCTTGATCATGAAAAACCTTCATTTAGGCCCTCAAAATGTCCTCGGAAGTTAAAAATTGCTAAAAATAGTAAATTACCAAAATTGCCAGAAAATTGTTTTGAGCCAGTTGGAAAAGGTGGTGGCGACTGATATCCACCTGGATCAATTGCCCCTCCTTAGGAAGCAATGGTCTCCATTGCGTTGAGTGTCTGGGGGAGAGGGAAAAGAGTTTGTTGAATATGCATCTTGATGAGCTTCTTGCCTTGTTGGAGAAGTTGCGTTGTTTATCTTTTTGAAGGTTGTCACGAACCTGTGGTTGGAAGGGTTGGACCTTTTTAACCAGTTTTGATACATGAGATGTCTGTGTGCAGAAGGAATCTTTATTCTTTGATGCAGTCTTGTCAACCTTCTTATGTTGGGTAGAAGGTGCTTGGGCCAAGACTGTAGTGGTTGCAGTATCCTTCTGTTCACCTTTTGAACAGATTCTGAAGAAGCTACATTTTGTAGTATGAGATACTACCTTGCAACACTGTTTAGGTAGGACAGTAGTTGGAACCACCTCTGGTATCCTGTAGAGATGAACCCCCAGAGTAACAATGACACTACGAGGTCGAGACTCATAAATAACATGGTGCATCCACATATATGGCTGGTCCAAGAGAACATCACAGACATCCAGCAGGGCAAGATCACATAATACCTCATCCTTGAACGCCTGGATGCTGTATGAAAATCAACACTGTTGGCTGACATGAATATCTTGTTCCTGGTGAAGTCACCTGATGTTGTATGGATGTGTGTGTGGTGTTGTTGACAATCCCAACTGTTTGACGACCTGTGCTGAGATGAGGTTCTTATGGATTCCGTTATCAACAATAAAATGCAGTAGGGTCCCCTTCAGCCACATCTATGAATGAAAAAGGTGCTCCCCCTCTTCAAGATATGTTGGTTCTTCTGGTTGAATTGTTGCGGCCACGACAATAGAAGTGGGGTTTGCGTCAATGATCTGTCTTATGTCAGTATTTTCTGAATCAGGGTTCATCTCCTTGTCTTTGATTTCGGCCACCAATGATTGTTTTGGGTGACATTCATCGGTATTTTTCCAGGGGATTTTTTGGAAATCGCACCATTTTTCGATGTCCTTCTTCGTCTTCCCATGACCCTTCTTTTCCTATGGCTTGGACTGGTTTTCGAGAGACTGTTTTTCTTTATCATACTTTGGTTGTTTTGGATTTGCAAACCCGAACTCCTGTTTGTTGCGGTGCTTAAATTTTTGCTCAATTTTAACAACATATCGATAAGCAGCATCGAGTGATGAGATGTCTAGAAAATCCATTTCAATTTGGATGTATCTGAGTAGAGCCCCACAGTATTTCAAAACCAAATGTCGTTCAGAGTCTTTTATACCCATATTGGTATGCAAGGTATGGAAGGTATCGGTGAACTCCAGAACTGCTTCGCCCCTCTCTTGCCGCAGTGTGGTCCATCTCATATATTGCTCCTCATAGTTTCCAATAGGGTAATATTGTTCCTTTACTGTGTCCACAAAAAAATCCTAAGTGAGATCAACCCCATATATTCCAGACTCTTCTGTGGAACTTTTCTCCCAGTAAGTTTCCCACCAATGTTTGACATGGGGGAGAGCTTTAAGGAGTGTGAATGTGATCTTTTCCCTGTCGGAAAAATGGTGAACAAAGAAATGGCCTTCTAACAGATTTAACCATTTGTCTAGGGCATCCGCATCTATCTGACCTTCAAATATGAGAATATCATAATTAACATGTACCTTGAAAGGAGAGGTGCTTCAAAAGTGGGTTTTTGATGAAGATGTGGATGTTGTTATCGACAAACGTTGAAGGATGTGGGAAAAATTCTCCATCATTTCGTCCCTCTGTCGCGTGAGAGCTTGCTCAAGCAACAAATTGATAGAATCGTCTGCTCTATTGTTTTTCTTTTATTCCGCCATGGAGGGTTTGTTGGGCATGTGAGAGTGATTGTCTTCAGGAGAGACAAGATCAAGACCCAACTTTCTATACTCTGACCTTGTCGGGGACATGCACTGAAAAAACGATCAAGAGCAGCCTGCTCTGATACCATTGATCCAAATTATTTTTGGCACAAAATGAGAGCGAAGATATAATAAAGAAATGTATAGAGATATCTCAGATATCCAATATTATAACATAAATGTATAAGATATGCAATCATAAACACAGATATATAGTAATGCACAATTTTCTATTAATGAGTGAAAGAGTACAAAGACTGTAAAATACAGAGTGAAAGACTCACTAGAATGGTGGCAACTTATCTCTAAGAAGAGATGTGATGGTTACTCACATCCGTGAGAATATGATTTTACAATAAGGCTCCAAAGGGATCTTTTTATAATAAAGAAAATCCAAAACCCTAACCCTAGAAGATGAAAATCCAACAGTTTTGTGGACCCCGTTTTGGGTAGTTTGGTGTATCAACTTCCTAGGGGCGTAACTTTTGCATACAATCTCCGTTTGGAGCGCACGATAGCTCTTTGGAAAGCTATCATCGGGGAGATTAATTTTTGGGGATCAATCAGAGCCTTTGGATATCAATGAGAATATAAATCCTGAAAAAGATTCATTTAGGCCCTCAAAATGGCCCCAGAAGTTAAAAACCACTAAAAATAGTAAATTACCAAAAATGTCAGAAAACTGTTTTGAGCCAGTTGGAAAAGGTGGGTGGCCATAGATATCCACCTGGATCAATACTCCCTCCTTAGGAAGCAATGATCTCCATTATGTTGAGTGCCCGGTGGAGAAGGGAAAGAGTTTGTTGAATCTGCATCTTGATGAGCTTCTTGCCTTGTTGGAGAAGTTGTGTTGTTTATCTTTTTTAAGTTTGTCACGAACCTGTGGTTGGAAGGGTTGGACCTTTTTAACCAGTCTGGCTACATGATATGTCTGTGTGCAGAAGGAATCTCTGCGCTTTGCTGCATTCTTGTCGACCTTCTTCTGTTGGATATAAGGTTCTTGGGCCAAGACTGTAGTGGTTGCAGTATCCTTTTGTTCACCTTTTGAACAGATTGTGAAGAAGCTAAATTTTGTAGTATGAGTAACCTTGCGGCACTGTTTAGGTGGGACAATAGTCATAACCATCTCTGGTATCCTGTAGAGATGACACCCTAGAGTAACAATGACACTACGGGGTTGAGACTCATAGATAGCATGGCGCTTCCACATATATGGTTGGCCCAAGAGAACATCACATACACCCAGTGGGGAAACATCACATAATACCTCATCCATGAAGGGTTGAATTTCGTATGACAATCAACACTATTGGTTGACATGGAGATCTCGTCCTCGACGAAGCCAACTGATATTGTATGGTTGTGTGTGTGGTGTTGTTGACAATCCCAACTATTTGACGACCTATGTTGAGATGAGGTTCTTCTGGCTTTCGCTATCAACAATAAAATGCAGTGGGGTCCCCTTCACCCACATTTGTGAATGAAAAAGGCACTCCCCCTCTTCAGGATCTGTTGGTTCTTCTGGTTGAATTGCTACGGTCGTGACGATAGTAGTGGGGTCTGCATCAATGATCTGTCTTCTGCCAGTATTTTCTAAATCAGATTCTGAATAAGGGTTTGGATCCTTGTCTTTGATTTCGACCACTAATGACTGTTTTGAGCGACATTCATTGGTGTTGTGCCAGGGGATTTTGTGGAAATCACACCATTTTCCGGTGTCCTTCTTCATCTTCATGTGACCCTTCTTTTCCTATGGCTTGGACTTGTTTTCGGGAGACTGTTTGTCTTTATCATACTTTGGTTGTTGTGGATTTGCAGACCTGAACTCCTGTTTGTTCTGGTGCTTAAATTTCTACTCGATTTTAACAACATATCGATAAGCAACACAAAGTGATGAGATGTCTAGAAAATCCATTTCAGTTTGGATGTATATGTGTAGAGCCCCACGGTATTTCAGAACCAAATGTCGTTCAGATTCTTTTATACCCAGCTTGGTACGCAAGGTATGGAAGGTATTGGTGAACTCCAGAACTACTTGGCCCCTCTCTTGCCGCAATGTGGTCCATCTCATATACCGCTCCTCATAGTTGCCAATAGGGTAATATTGTTCCTTTATTACATCCACAAAAAAATCCCAAGTGGGATCGACCCCATATATTCTAGAATATTTTGTGGAAATTTTCTCCCAGTAATTTTCCCACCAATGTTTGACATGGGGGATATCTTTAAGGAGTGCGAAGGTGATCTTTTCCCTATCGAAAAAATGGTGAACAGAGAAATAACCTTCTAACAAATTTAACCATTTGTATAGGGCATCCACATCTATCTGACCTTCAAATATGGGAATATCAAAATTAACCTGTACCTTGAAAGGAGAGGTGCTTACAAAGTGGTTGTTTTATGAATATGCACATGTTTCTATCGACAGGCATTGAAGGATGCGGGAAAATTTCTCCATCATTTCATTCCTGTGTCGCGTGAAAGCTGGATCAAGCAACAAATAGAATCGTTTGCTCCGTCGTTTTTCTTTTCTTCCGCCATAGAGGGTTTCTTGGGCATGCGAGAGTGATTGTCTTCAAGAGAGATAAGATCGAGACCCAACTTGCTATACTCAGACCTTGTTGGGGACATGCACTGAAAAAATGATCAAAAGCAGCCTGCTCTGATACCATTGATCCAAATTATTTTTGGCACGAAATGAGAGCGGAGATATAATAAAGAAATGTACATAGATATCTCAGATATCCAATATTATAACAAAAATGTTCCAGAGATGCAATCATAAACACAGATATACAGTAATACACAATTTTCTATTAATGAGAAAAAGTGTACAAAGACTGTAAAATATAGAGTGAAAGACTCGTTAGAATGGTGGCATCTTATCTCCGAGAAGAGATGTGATGGCTACTCGCATCCGTGAGAAGATGATTTTAAAATGAGGCTCCAAAGGCCTTTTTTTATCATAAAGAAAATCCAAAACCCTAACCCCGGAAGATGAAAATCCAACAATTTTGTGGACCCTGTTTTGGGTAGTTTGGTGTATCAACTTCCCGAGGGCGTAACTTTGGCATACAATCTCTGTTTGGGGTGCATGATAACTCGTTGGAAAGGTATCGTCGAAGAGATTCATTTTGGGGGCTCAATCATAGCTTTTGGCTGTCATTAAGAATCTCGATCCTGAAAAAACTTCATTTAGGCCCTCAAAATGGCCCCGGAAATTAAAAACTGCTAACCAAAATTGCCAGAAAACTATTTTGAGCTTGTTGGAAAAGGTGGGTGGCCACCGATATCCACCTGGATCAAAATGGGACCCTAGGATCATTCTTAGTTTGATTTTGATTCATCTTATTGATCGTAGGGTTGTGTTGGCATTGTTTGAGGACAAACAATATTTGGGAAGGGAGGATTGTAATGCCCCCATTTTTGGATTCCCTTGCTCTGCAATTGGAGAATACCTTTTGGGTTTATGTCAGCCTAACCAGAGGAAAAATTTGAGGTAAAAAATGAGTTCATGTGGTTTAGATGAGTTATATTATGCGTTCAAAGGCCACTTATCATATTGCATCATCGAGATCACTCTTATGTAGTCAGATTTTGATTTCGTTGCATTTTGACAGTTCGTATAAATTGGGAGCATTATTGAGCATTATTTAATGGATTTTGCTATGGTTGTCAATTTAATAAATTATCTAAGAGGGGCACCTTAGTGTAATATCTTGCTGGAACCAGGGGGAAGAGATCCAAATGATGCGATGATGAAAAAGTGGCTTTCAATGCCTAGAAATGCTTTAAAGTCAGATAAATCACTTTTTCGAGTAAAAAGGGTTAATAAATTAATAAAGTGATTTTAATAAAGATAAAGTAAAAAGTCACTTGAGGGGAAGAAGGTAAAAAGGTCAAAAGAAAGGTAAAAAGGGTCAACAAAAAAGGTGAAAGGGGAAATAAAAGAAAGATGAAAGTTCATTCTCTCTTTATGTTGATGATTATTTCAAATTTGACTTGGAGAGCTCTTGAACCCTTTGGAGTTTTGGAGTAAACCTAGTTTGGATTGGTTTCAGTGGTGAGAAATCCACCCTAAATAATTGAGTTTTGGTGGTGAAATATTCCACCCTAGCCATTGATTGGGAAGACCAACTACGTCTTCCATTTGGATTTCACTGTTGAAGAGTTAGATATACCTTTTTGCAGCACCTTAGGGTTTGAAGAATTCGTATCTTTTGAGAAGGCATAACTATCTTGAGGAGGCCATTTTATTTGAGTAGAGGTAGATTTCTCTTCTGTTGGCAGAGATATTCATTGTGGTAGATGATACCATCCTTGGGGGGACTGAGTTCCTTTTGCACTGGTCGAATTTTGCAGAGTGGGGGCAATTTCTTGGGGTAAAAGCCATTTACTCTTGGCAGGGTTGTATTTCCATTGTCTAAGGGCCAAGTAATTTTTGTTTGGGTCAATTCTTCCCATCAAGGGGCCGAGTTGTTGGTTGTGGGTCGATTTTACTACTGGGGTGAATTTTGTGTGTGGTTGGTTAGAGTATTTGTTGAAGAAGAGGTATAGATCACTTTGCAGGCCAAGTTAACTAACTGGTGAGTCATATTTCCTTCTTGTTGGGAAAATTCCTTGTGGTTGGGTCATGTTATGTAGTATAGAGCCCAATTTTTGTGGAGGCAGTCGTTTCCTTTATGTTGGTAACTAGATCGTGGGTTTATGGAGGATTCTCAACAGGCGGTTCAACGCCAACCTTTAACTTCAAACTGCCGACAAATCATGTTATTACTTGTTGGAGTAAAGGAGATATACATAGGTCGATATACACATTGAATGGTTGTTGTTGTATGTATATCTGGAAGCCAGGTCAATGATTAACTTGATCAAAACTGTCAGTTATTGTTTATTGTAGTTATTGCAGATTATAATAATAATAAACAGGGGTAGATCTGATATGTCCATTGATGTTATTAATGTTGGTTGAATTATTGTTATTTATAGTCTAGTTGTTATATAATTTGCATACAATCTTGGTTCTATTTGGCACACAAATTCCCATGCAACATCCTAAACCAATCAAGAACCCAAACAACAAATAGACAATTGAACAACGACACAAGAGGGCATCAATAATGGTTTTAAGGCAGGATGTGAAGTGTTTGACAAATGAATTAAACCATAAATACACTCCAAAAAACTACAACAGTGAAAAAGGAGGGTTTGTATAGTGGGATTTCAATATGTCCACCAAGTGTTTGACAAAACACATGACCTAAATCACCATAAAAACCTACAAAAGTTAAGCATCAAACTTATCAACAACCATTAAGGGAGTCTTATATGTTGTGAGACAAGTGTTTGACAAAAGTCCTGAGCTAAAAAACCAATAATATGTTACAATGGTATGAAAATTTTTATAGTAGCTATAAGGAGGGACATTACACATAAATAATAACATGAGGATATTAATGCATTCTAGAAACAAAAATGTGAAAAGAAGTTGCCATGAACAAGAGAGAGAGGAGATGTGTATAAGAATTCACCCAAAACTAAATTTTAACAAGCCTACCTGAAAGAATAGTCAATGACCACAATAACATGTTTTCAAAGACTAGGTAAAGCCATCACAAAGCTTAAGATAGTTGGGGACTAGATCATAGTTTCTCCATCTGATCCCATACCAACAACTTGAACAATTGAATAGAGCCACCATATTGGGCAGAGCATTAATCCGACCTCAACCACTACATTAACGCCACCTCATCACTATTGTCCGAACTCAACAACTAATTTAACACCACCTCATCACTATCATTTTTTTTTAAACCTATTTTTCTCCATTTGATGCCTACAAAGTAAAAAGTAAAGGATTTATTAATCTTATCAAGTCTACCAAAGTGATGACATAACAAAAAATATATTACGTATCAAAAGACATTAAATATTAATACTTATTTCCAAAACCTTTGTAAAACTTAGGTAAAATACAGTTCAAATTCAACCTGGCGCTGGTAACACGATTCATTGATTACTATAATAGTCCCTGTTGCCAAATCAAATTAGTAACCTATACCTTTAGAAAAATTTTGGAAAAAAAACTACATTATTTTATACGTTCACCTACCTCTCAACTAATAGGGTTAAGTGAATGCTATATTCCCAAGGACACTAACTAACAATTGTTAAATATCCTGATAACTAAACATTTCGCAAAAACAATTGTTAAACATCCTAATTGCTAAACACTTCACAATGTTAATTTTTGGTAATGCTTCAATTTATTATAGTTTTTATATATCTACTTTGTTTAAGGTGCAAATATATAATTTTCATTATTATCAAGGGATATATATTCAACAGATTTATTTTTGGATAGACTTATTCTATGACATTTATATATCTAAGTGTAAGCTAATTGTACATTGTTTAATACTTGCATGTTCCACTATATAAAAGTTCATTACAAATGGTATGAAAGTAGAGGTTTTGATCCTAGGACAAGTAAAAGAAAATGATAGGACTAGCAATAACCAGGGAAGAAAAGAGGATCACGAGGCTAAATAAAGAATAATGAAAATAATGCTATTGTAATTATATGCATGCTTCAATACCAAGTCAGAAAAACTATTTAACAAGATTGTTATCACCTAAAAACTGCTCACTTGCAAAATTTCCACTAGACTTACCAAAATATATCACTATTGGTCAAGGAGGAAGAGGACCCATCCCAAGGAGGGTCTTTGGAAAGAATGAAAGAATAACTCCATTACCAAATAGATATGGCCAAGATGACACAAACCCTTCTCTCATCCACTAATCTCTATCAACATTACTCTCAACCTCGATCTAAGGAACATATGTGGGATTGTCGAAAGTTATTTATGGCTATAAATCTACATAATTCTAACTTAGAAAATGAGTCTGAGTTTGAATCAACCTCATAACACTTTGCTAATGAGTTCAATCCTAAGGACCAAACCCCTCCACCCATAGTAATAAGGAACCACTCAACATATCTTTCTATAACGCTTGTTCTTGGTCACTTAGACACATTCAAATTCTTTGATGCTATTAAGAAGAGCAAGATCATAGTTATGGTTGATTGTTGAAGAAAAATCAACACCCTAGATCAAAAACATGTTAAAAGAGTGAGCCTCCATATTGATACTCTGTAATAGATTTCAAACTCCAAGATGAGTCCCATTACTACACTTTTCTTCTCTGATACCAATCTGGCACACACCCCAACACTAGAAAACTTGAATGTTTTCTTTGATACCAATCTATCATGTACATGTTTTCCAACACTACCCTGGTACCTTTAAAATTCACCCTTCCGGGAAATTTCAAATTTATGATACCATTCTATGAATAAAGAACATGCTACACGCACACGCAAGTAATAAGAAACATGCATGAATCTAAAAGAATTATTTAATAGGCCATGCACAACAATTAACAACAACAATCATGTCATAAGTTATCGCATAGATAATTTACACAACATAATATAAATTATAGAGAAACACAGAGATAATTTATCTTTTTAAAGAAAAAATCACCAACTAGCATCATACGTCGAACATTCCACCCAGCCTTAGGATTTGTTGGACATAAACTCTCTGCAACAAGCCACCCCTGAGCCGAGGCTATGAATCCATAAGGATGGGTCCTAGGTCGACTCAAGTTTCTCAAACCAGTCATCAATCAAACTCTCACAGTTTTATCAACTACATAGAAATCCTAATTTACTATCTCTCTTCCCCTTCAGCCTACACAATCCAAAGAGATGAACTCCCTTCTCTTCCATGCATTCCCTTAGGTTGTTCCACCTCTTCCCAAGGCTCCAGTGTTGTTGGTTAGGAAATCTCAATGTTGGAAACTCCAAGGATTCTCATTCGTGGAAAATCCTTTCACAATTGTCAACATTCTCATGCACACAAACATCGATTCCTTGCTGGAAAATACCAGTAGTTCCTACAACCAACTATCCATGGCTCACTACCTCCCCATTTCCCACCCCAAACCTAGAAAAAGAGTGAGAAAGGAGAATGAATGAATGACGAACAACTCCAAAATGAGTGAGTAACAATGAATGAACAACCCTCACACAATCAAGAACATTGTCTAAATAATCCAATGCATAATGTGGCCTCCCCCAAGAAGCTCACATAACCCCCTATTTCTCCACTAAAATCAAGGATGGGTAAACAAAATATGATAACATGCTTATCACTTTTCTCTTGAGGAATCATAACCACCTATAAATTTGTCCTTGTCCGTCCTATAACCATCAATGCATTTTATTTTATTAATATTCAAATTGTTATAGTTCTAGGCTCTCCGGCCTTTTCAAATTTATAGGAACTATGACCTTCCATCAAATAAACAAAATTACATTATTAATATGGGAACTCAAAAAAGGGGCATTACATTCCTTTCCCCCTTATTTTGGTATTGTCCTCAGTGCATCATATACAACTATAAAAACAAAACTTCAGAAGTCTTCAAAAAGTCACAGGTACTCTAGTTGCATGGAATCCTCATGCTCCCAAGTAGCATATTTAGGATCATAATAGGTCCATTGAATCTTTAACAACCTTATGGCTCAATTCCATAGCACCTTGACCTTCCTGTCCAATATGCCCACCAACTAGACCTAAAAGTATCCTTCTGGCTCCACTTGAGTCAAATTCCAATCAAAGACATGGTTATGATCATGCACATACTTTTTTAGCAAAGATACGTGAAATACATTATGCACGTTCATGGAAGCAGACAATGTAAGCATGTATGCAGTTAGCCCTATTCTATCCAATATCTAAAATGGACCACAAAATATGTATGATGGCTTGGTAAAACTGCCCAACTTCAATGAAATTTTCTTTGGCTTCACTTTCAAAAATACATGCTCTCCCTGTAATGTTCCCATCCACCCAGGCTAGGCCACGCCACACAAAAATCTCCCAATTACAACTCTGATACCACTTTGTAGCATCCACAATTTCCTGTTGGGAAATCCCACTAAAAAAAAATTGAATTCTGATACCCTTAAATTAAATCATATATTTTGCATATGAACAGAGTTAAGTGGAATAATAAAAACATATAACAACAATAATTCATACATGTAAATAACAAAGATTCCATGACATAAAAATCTCTCTCTCTCTCTCTCTCACACACACACACACACACACACACACAGTAATTGAAATAAACACCCGATAGAAACTTTCCTCATGAAATAAACACCAACTACATGCAAACCTTCCATGTTCCTCCCAGCCATAGACCACACTGCTCGTAATCTCAGTAGTGGGTCACCCTTGAGCTGGGGCTAAACTGTACGAGGGAAAAGGGAATCCTAAGCCAGTATAAGGTTTGTTAATTAACAAAAATGCTCAGTGCAAGGTGCCCAACTGTTGCAACTAGCCTATAGTCTCTCCTTCCCCACATGCATGTCCCACCCCAGGAAGTGTGCCCCTTTCTCTGCTCAACAATCCCTCGATTTCCCCACTTCCCTTCCGGGGCTTCAGCAATAGGACATACATGAAGACTTAGAGCCTTGTAGCTATTACCCAATGCACCAAGGAACAATTCCCAACATTTTCTACCCAGAGAAAACTACTCACGAGCCTAACAACCCGCCTCTTCAACATACATACCTGACAACCTTCTTCTTCAGCTCCAATCTTCCCAGATACAGAAACATGAACCAATTGGTAGCATGGATGAGTGAATGGTCAGTATCATGAATGAATGTACGAATCCCTCTCCAAAAAACACGGGAAGTTACGTTATATCCCCCAAATTACATATGCATGTGTCCTTTATGACACATGACACTCAAGGAACCCCCCCTTGTTCCCACTTTAGAAAATTAGGATATATTTTATCCATATTTAGCTTTAAGGAATATTAATATTAAATTAATACAATATTCCATTGGGCTTAAGCCCCCTTAGATTAACCCTTTTCCTAGACTCTTAGCCCCCTTTCCCTTTCTAGTGGAGTTTAGCCCCTCATCTATTTTGTATGGTCAGTCTGCAACAATGATGTACTTTATTAATGCTATCTCGAGTATGATTACAAATTACAATATAGGCACACTCGCCTTTTACAAATCCAAGATCCTAGGTCTAATAATCACACGAGCACTCTAGCCTCAAAACATATTTACAAAGGCACTCTGGCCAAAAGTATCCTGGCTCACCAGCCTATATGTACATTAAAACTGGGGCTCAAATTGGGGTATTACATTCCCCTCCCCCTTATTTATGCACTGTCCTTAGTGCATTATATACATGTACATACAAAATTATTCAAAAATCTCCATGCCTTTGCTATTGGAAGCTTGTTGTCTTTCTAGTGCTCTTTTTCCAAGCACCTGATTCATCTTTTCATACTTCAGATGGAAGTATATTGCTCTATTCCATAAAGATGTTTCAGGAAAGAATTCTTCTCACTGTGACATTCTTGAGCTACCTCCTCCTTGTTTCACCGATCCTTCCAGGCTCATACATCCTTTTACTACTACATAGTCCTTCATCTATCCATCTTGCCAAAGATTTCACACACAAGGAGAGCACCAATTCATTGTCGGATCCCCACTAAGGATCTGCAATTTAAAGCTCCAATGTCCCAATAATAGCCATTATTCCTAAGCATCCCAACTTCAATAATCATCATCTCATATGTGTCACACACATACAATCATCATGAGATAATATCATATCAATTTCATGTAGAAATTAAAAAATATTTCATAAGGAAAATTCAACTTTTTCCCAAAATATGAAATTTTATCTCATAATTTTCTTGGTCGTTGCAATAACAGGAAGCAATCTTTATTATGGATTTCTACAGCTCCATACTTGAGACCAGTTTTTTTTTTTTTTGCAATGATGCCACCTTGCATTCAACCAACAGATTATTAGTGCTTCTTACATAATATACTTTTATTGAAATATGTACATAAGTTTACATAGTGATCTTAGAATTGTCTACACTTAACAATTAAATCATAGATATGAAACCATTTATTAAATAGAATGAAATTATCGTTCTTTGTGTAGGAGTTTCCAACCATTAGGCCTTTCATTCTTCCAACATCATTATTTTTATTACTCTATTTTCTGAACATAATTTTCATGTAGTCACTGCTCATGTGATTACTTGACTTGCAAATTTCTTGTTGCAATGGCTAACCTCCCTTGAAACGTTCTCAACAACATGAGTTAGTAATAATTGTAACATCTTAGTTATTAGTATAATCCTTTCCTTTAAATATCATATATGTATGCATTCACAAAAATGCATTCAATAATTGCATTCAAGCATAAACAACTCAATCATGTATGAATGCAACTCTACCACTTACACACTATGCATGAGTGAAATTCACCATGCATATCTATTCAATGCACATTTGTATTGATTTCATGATTCCATTTATCTAAGTCATGTATCCCACTATGGTGAATTGGAAGGTCTAGTCAATGCCTCAACACATCACCCATATGTTTCCTATTGCTTGCTCAACTATTTTGATGCCTTCCTTTTCAACTTGAACACTACACCGAGAATAAAATTCTATGGTGATATTTAGTGTTAACAAAACGGTTGCAGTCCAAACCTTAGATAAAGTAGGAAGTTTTCCTTGGATACTTGTGTGGCACTAAATCCTTTCCATATCCAACCATGTCATGGCCTCATACATGACTAGCGTTACTGATATTCATTCCTATAATAGGGTCATACCCTTTTATTTATTTGGTTATTATCCCATAACCAACAAATCCATAATATGTTATTACATCACATGTATGCATTCAAAATCCAAGTAGCTTTCATTATTATCACAATCCTCTAGCTTTTACCACACCTAGTGGTATCTTATTTCCATTAATTCATTCAAATTATACAATAATGTAATTTATATAATAAACTCCGGC
>ML812663.1:16540-34849 GCA_009831015.1 Picea engelmannii
GGCACTTTTCTAGCCAATTCCACTTTTGACTACCTTTGTTTTTCCAACCACATACTATGTTGATATTAACTTTCAACATTCCTCCTTTTTATTTTTTGGATCCTTCTGACCAAGCACATACATGACCAAATTACATTCCTAGCCATGCTCTCTTATTTACTTTAGATCTTCAACCTCCATTTACTTTCTAGGAAAAACTAATTCATCCCTTTTCTCAACTGAACACATCATCCCTTGTAGTTTCTTGAACCATTCCTTTCTCCTTTCCTGACCCATTTGGTTTTCAACTTGACTTCCTTAGTCAATTTCCACCATATTGTGATGCTACACAATGTCTTCATTTCCAGTTTCATAGAGATTATCTAGAAGTAGTTGACACTGCTTTTATTTTCTATCATACATTCTAGTGATACTTCTAACCTCCTTGATTATCTCCAACAAATCATTTCCATTTGATATGAGTTATTTCAGGTACCCTCTCTTATGCATACCAAGTCACATAGAACCATTTTCTTTCTTATGGTTCTTTATTGATTTCCCCTCAGAAAATCATCTCCATGATTGAATTATTTTGACTTGTTATCCCAATCCACTTTGGGTATGTACTCAACACCTTGGGAGTGTACCCGACATTCTCTCAATGTATCAACCATTTCCTATTTATTACTGCTATATCTCTCAGAGTGCTGCAAGAGACTCAAAATAAGTTGTCATCCACCTACTAGTGCCTTTCCCAGTAGTATGCCTATATACCTCCAAAACCAATATGCACATGATGCATTGCTTATGCATCTATTGTCACTTCTTTAGTATGCACACACCTACATTACTTCATCCCTGAAGTTCTATCACCCAACCATGCTTCCACTGCTATACTCTGACAACAATCATGGAGGTGCTTTCTCCAAAATTGTAGGACCAATCCTTGGAGATGATACATATTATTTATATGACTACACTATGTCTTCCTTTATTATAATCATGGCATATTAACATTTCAATCCTTTTAGAAAAGTCTTTCCCACAATGTACTACTTTATCTGTACATTGACACCCTTTATGATGAATGGAATTTTACTATTTCATCCTCTCAATGATACGATTTTGCATATTTATTCCACTGTTCACTTTGATTGGTAGGACTGAATTTCTTGTAGTGGATTCCCAAACCTTCATGGTTGAACATAGAATCACACCTTAACATTCTTCAGTCTTGGATTTTGATCATCTTGTGAGGCATCCTTGTCATAACACTCTTTCCTTGAGTACTTTTGTTCATCTTTAACCAAATTTCAACCTTCTAATCTATTAGGAAAACCATCTCTCCACACTTCCATGGTCTTAGCTTCATGCATACTCATTACTCCTGCTTTATCATGAAACATGGATGATCTCTTTCTTACTCAACATCACCAATTGGTATGCATATTTATCATCTTGAAGTCTTTTTCCAATCATAGTTCCATTGAGAGTATTCTACATTGCACACTAAGTCAGGATGTCTTCAGCCGATAGCTTCCTCAAGCAATCATTCCACATTTGAAGAACTGACCCTGTCTTTTTCCTCATACCTGAAGAGAAATTATGCAACTGAAAATACTTTCTCATGCCCAACAACCAGGTCTATGCATCCTCGTCCTTCTTGTGTTCACCATCAAATGTAGGTGGTTTTATTTTATTCTTTTCTCCTTGTAGCTCATCCACCCCAGACCTCTTTTTATTCTTCCTGACATGGAATGGACTTGAGATTTTTTGTGCTCTCCTAGTTGAATTCCTTGGGGAGTGATGGTGATGCCTACCAACACTTTTGGTTCTTCTCCTCTCATCATGAGACCCGTGGCTCCATTCTTTTCTTTAATTGGTCTCCTTATCGATCTTCTTCTCTATTCTATCCAATTTCTGCATTAACTTAATGTTAAATCCTTCTTGTTGCTCCTTGGATTTCATAAGCGTTTCTTTATCACCTTTATAACTATGGAAATCCTTTTGCAAACTTTTTATGGTCTCTACCAAGTTCATGATTTCTCCCTTTTTGTATTCTCCATTCCCATTGGATTTTGTTACTTCAGCTCCCACACCCATACCAAATATTCTTCCTTCATCTTCATAATTATAAGTTCCTTGGGCATCATCCATGTCTTGGTTTACTGATCTTTATATTGAATTATTCTTACTTCAAATTACGTTCTTGGTTCATAAATAATTTATTTCTAATTTCTTTTGAATTCTTAATATCCTTTTCTTTATACATTCTTGAGGGAATACATGGACTCCATTGTCCACAAATTCTCATGACTAACTCTTGTGTCCCCGTTCAAAATATTTGAGCAGGAAGATTGTTAATGACATGACAGGGAAGAGAAATTCGTTAGCTCGAGCATCACAGATTCGATGCTCAACAATCGTTCAAATATATTTGAATTATATCTTAAACATTGATCCATTATCTTGGCTATCAGAATGCTCAACATGACCATGATACTCAGTAACTGTCTGATATAGACTTTGGTTCAATCTCAGCCGTCAAAACATTTCACCCATATTTAGAATTTTTTCTTAAGTTTATCGCAATTTCATGAGTCCATGTCATTCATGTTATAACTTCCGCCTCCTCCAAAAGGAACCGTTGTGTTCCATTGTATCCATTATACACCTATACTTAGTTATTTTCTCTGAGATCGCACCATGGCCCACAATCATTTCCTTATTCTTCATCACCTTCGCGATATCCTTCACACCCATGAAGTCTTAACGCTTAGTCAAATTTTGAAAATTTCACCACGATTTCAAGTGATTCCATAATTATTTTACTCTTATAACTCCATCCCCTCGTCTGCTTGACCAATCCTTAGGACGTAGAAAAATCTTGAAATGTCACGGTGCTCTGTGGTGTATTACCTCTTCGTCGCCATACTCTTCACACCTGGAGTCTTGTTACTTAGCCATATTTCCAAAACTCCATCGCAGGTTCGTGGGTTTGTGTGTTTCCTTACCCACACATTCAATCCTCTATGCAGTCTGTGGTACCTTAACACTTTGACAAATTCCAATATCTTACCACAGTTTCGTGGGACTGACATTTGGCCTGCCTCATGGTTCCACATCACCTGCCAACTATCATTCCATCCAACATGTACCTACCACCGTGGCAGTACACATCTTTATTCTACCACATGAGCTGACACATGGCCTCCACGTCATGCTAACTTCATCGTATGGAGAAATACCCAGATTTTTCTTCCAAATTTGTCAAATTTTGCATTTTATTTCCAAAATGCCAAGAATACGTAATTTTCAATTCTTTCTTCAACCACCATTACATATCTATAGTTAAAATTCACATGGACATTTTTTATCCTCTAAACTCAATTCAATCTTTGCATAAGAATTTTGACCTTTCTTTGTCGAATTTCTCCATAATTTTGTTGCATAAATTGGGGATTTTCCCAATTTCGCCCAATTTTGTCCTAGGCACCATGGCTTCTCTATAACTTCAAATTTTGGCCATCTACAGGTCCAAATATTCTTAATTAGAGACCACATTTTCTTATACTTAATTTCTGGGCTCGATTCTTCACATTACCCATGAAATTTCTCTCAATTTTACTGTAGTAGTTTAATCAAACAAGTTGCAAATATACTCCATAAATTAATTCTCTATGAATTTCCACTTCAACATTCTTCTAACTCAACCCATCTTGGCCCAGTGTTGAAAATTGGGCTCTGATACCACTTTGTAACATTCCCAGCCACCCAGGTTGGGCCACGCCACACAAAACTCTCCCAATTAGCGCTCTGATACCACTTTGTAGCATCCACAACTTCCTACTAGGTAAGGCCACTCCAAAAATTCCGAATCTTGATACCCTTAAATTAAATCATATATTCTGCATATGAACAGAGTTAAGCAGAATCATACAACAACAATAATTCATACATATAAATAATAGATATTCCATGAAAGAAAAATGATAATTACACACACACACACACACACTAATTGAAATAAGCACATTATAGACACTTATCTTATGAAATAAACACCAATAGGAAGTGTGCCCCTTCTCTTCTCAATAGTCCCTCGACTACCCCACTTCCCTTCAGGGGATTCAACAAGAGGTTGAACAAGAAGTCTTAGACCCCTGTAGCTATTGTCCACCGCACCAGGGAACAATTCCCAACAATTTCTCACCCAGAGAAAACTACTCACATGCCTGCCATCCTGCCTCTTCAACATACGGGCTTGATAACCCACTTCTTCAGCTCTAATATTCTCAGGTACATGCACAGGTACTGGTTGGTAGCATGGATGAGTGAATGGTCAACATCATGAATGGATGAATAAAAATATCTCCCCAATATATGGGAAATTATGCTATATCCCCCAAATTACATATGCATGTGTCCTTTATGACACATGGCACTCAAGGAACCCCCTCTTGTTCCCACTTTAAAAACTTAGGATATATTTTATCCATAACTTTATCTTTAAGGAATATTAATATTAAATTAATATAATATTCCATTGGGCTTAAGCCCCTTTAGATTATGCTTTTTCCTAGACTCTTAGCCCCCTTTCCCTTTCTAGTGGAGTCTATCCCCCCATCTCTTTTGTATGGTCGGTATGCAACATTGATGCACTTTATTAATGATATCTTGAGTATGATTACAAATTACAATATAGGCACACATGCCTTTTAGCAATCCAAACTCCCTGGTCTAATAATAACATAGGCACTTTGGCCAAACGCATCCTAACTCACAAACCTATATGTACTTTACAACTGGGACTCAACCTAGGGTATTACACTCTTACTTTAAATTCTCTAGTTATCATGTTCTTATCTGCATAAATATTCTACCTATCTTGTGTTGCTTTCAAATTCTACTTAATTTTAACCATTTGGTCTTCCATATCCTTGAGAAATTTTGGCCCAAGTACTAGACTATCTGTTGGGTTGTCCCAACTCACTGAAGTATTTCATTTTCTACCATACAAAGCTTCAAATGGGATCATATTAAGGGAATATTGATACCCATTATTGCAGGGAAACTCAACCAAATCCAAATAATCTTCCCACTTATATGGTTTATCCATCATATGCATTCTTATCATGTCTTGAATCACTTGGTCGACTCTCTCTATTTTCCAATTTGAATGTGGATGGTATGTTGTGATAAAGTTCGGATTTGTACCAAATCCCTTAAATAATCCTCTCCAAACATTTGAAGTAAACTTTGTATCTCTGTCCGAAACAATTTCCTTAGGTATTCTATGCAACCTAGAAATTTCTTTCATGTAAATTTATGCAATATTAGTTGACGTATGAGTAATATCCATTGGAAAAAAAATGAGCAACCTTTATTAATTTATCCACCACTACCATTATTAAATCATTTTGTCTTGTTTTCCTGGGAAATTTAGTAATAAAATAAATGGTTACCACTTCCCATTTCTGCTATGGGATTGATAATGGTTGTAGAAAACTTGTTGGGTTTCTATGCATAATTCCTCTCATGTTCCTTAAGCTTTCTAGACTCATAACCAATAACATGTCCATTCTGAGTGAGGACTCCACCAATTCCTTCCTTACATGCATCTATACATACCACAAAATTTTAATTTGGGTCAACAATATTCAAAATAGGTGCACTAGTAAGTAACTCTTTCAATAAATTAAAATTGCATTCACACTATGCTTTCCATTGAAACTTAACTCCCTCATTTTTTAAAGAAGTGAAATGGATGAAAGATATTAGAGAATCCTGCTATAAATCTCTTGTAGTATCCGACTAATACCATAAAAGATCTAACTTCTAAAATATTCTTTGGTGTTGGCCATCCTCTAATGGATTTAATCTTCTATGGATCTATTGCTATACCTTCTTATGTAATAATGTTCCCCCGATAATGGATCCTCCCTTGGTAAAAACAACACTTGATTAGCTTGGCATATAGTTGATGTTCCCTTAGCATTTGGAGTACCAATCTCAAGTGATGTTCATGTTCTTCCTCTGACTTAGAATAAATAAGTTTGTCATCCAATAACATAATGACAAACTTATCCAAATAATTTCTGAATATTCCATTCATTAAGCACACAAAGACAACGAGTGCATTGGTAAGTTCAAATGGCACCACTACAAATTCATAATTTCCATGCTTGGTTCTAAAAGATGTCTTATTGATGTCTTCTTCCTTGATTCTCACCTGGTGATATCTTGATCTCAAGTCTATCTTTAAAAATATCTTTTCTCCTCTTAGTTGATCAAAGAGGTCATCAACTATGGGTAGAGGGTATTTTTTATTTAGTGGCTTTATTCAACTGTCTAAAGTCAATACACGGCCTCAACATCCCATCTTTATTTTTCACAAAGAGTACTGGTGCTTCCCAAGGTGAAACACTTCGGTGTATCAACCCTTTCTTCAACAATTCTTCTAGCTGCATTTTTTATTCTTTTAATTCTAGTGTACTCATTATGTAAGGAGTCTTTGACACTGGGGAAGTTCCTAGTACTAAATTAATAGAGAAATATATCTCCCTCTTTGGTGGCAACACTAGTATTTCTTTGAATACATCCTCAAACTCTTGAAATACTGAGAAATATTCAAGACTTGGATCTTTGGTATTTTATTCCTGCTCCACACGAGCTGCATACAATTGAAATCCTTTCTTGAAGCATCTCTTTACTTGTAAGGCTGAAATCTCCCTGATAGAAATGGGTCTTGGAATTCCTTGTACAATGCTCTACTTTCCTTCTTCATCGAGACATGTAAAAATCTTCTTATGGAAATTTAGGACAACATGATGCTTATCCAACCAATCCATTCCAATCAAGATATTATAAGATCCTAATGATGTGATATTCATATCTTCACTGGTATTCACTCCATTCGGATTTATTGGACAACCTCTGATAGTGTCATTGATCGTCCTTTTGGTTCCAGTGGCTAGCTAAACAAACAATGGTATTTTAAGATTACTTTTATTCAAACGAAATATGTCTCCTATTTTAGGATCAATGTAGCTATGGATTTATTTTGAAAAAATTAAAATAGAAATAGTATGATTTATGATCTTATCTTCCACCTCAATCATTTGGGATTGGTGTTATGCTTGTTGATATTCTAGAGCTTTATATATTCTTGGAATGTTTATGCCCTTGTCTTCCACTATATTATCCTCTTGGATGTTGTGTAGTATCCTCATTTTGTGTTCTTTGTGAGGGAAATACTTGTACATGTGATCTTCTTTACATCCCCAACATTTGATTGGTGGTCTTCCATTTTTTCCTGAGGAGTCTTCCATCTCGGATTCATTTTTAGTAGGCTAATTTGTTGATATGTGCTAGGACTTTTTTTAATGAAAGTAGGTTTGAATCCCTTCCTTCTCTGATCAACTTTCTCCTAATTTTTGTCCTTCAAATATTTTTGAAAAGTTTCTATGCCTTTTCCTTGCTCATACAAGTACTTATCCTTTCTAATGGTCTTTGTCAAAGTTTTTGGTTCATCATATTGAATTTTTTCTTTATACAAAAATGGAAGTCCACTTAAAAACCTTTGTATTTTCACCTTTTCATCCTTAATAAACCCCACATACGTCTTCAACAACTCCTAAAAACCATTTTCATATTATCCCATGGTCATGCTCCCCAACTTGAGTTCAAAGAACTATTGCATCTTCTTTTCATAATAGTTCTTGGAAAGATAATCCTATTGAAAATATTTCTTGAATTGCTTCCAATAAATCTTACTCTCATCAATATTCTTAACTTGATTCAATTGATCCCACCACATAGTAGCTTTTCCATGCAAATGGTATGTGGCAACCCTGACTTCTAGGTTAGATGAGTAGTTGTCCAACTGAAAATACTTTCCGATTCCAAGCAGTCATGCTTCAACATCATCTCCACTTTTACTTTCACCATCAAAGGAGGGCGGATTAAGATTCATAAGCTGTCCTTGCAAGTTGTCCAACTCATATTGTCTTCTTTGATGCCTAACAAGAGACACTTTTGGATTGTTCCTTGACTCTTCAAATGCATTATACTTCCTAGATGAGTTATTACATGACTGATGTCTATGAGTTCTACTAGAACTTTTTAAGTGATTGGATCTTTTGTAGTTATCTCTCCTTGCATGATGTTTTCCTTGTTCCTCATGTCTAGAGCCTAATCCATTCTTCACTTGTCTCTAGAAATGATTTAGGATTTTCATCACCCGAATGTTCATTTGATTCTACTCCTCATGTGATTTCATTATATACTCATTGTTAGATTTGTAACTCTACACTTCCATTCTCAAACTTCTCATAGTCTCTACCAATTATGTTGGCTCCACTCTTCTCTTGTGTCCATTAGATTATATATTTGCATTTTCCACATTGAATGTATGTTGGTCCTTGGATTCTCTCTCATGACTATAGGATCCCTCTGCATACTCCATGTCTCTAATCTACAATCTTGAGCTTGAACTGATATTCTTATACCCTTAATTCTGCAAAATTTGCAAGCAACCATTTTTGTTAGAATTATGCATATTATAAAAATCTTGTCAATTAATGATACAAGTAACTCTTCCCTTCAATTCATGAAGAATAATATCACACTTCTCCAAATTATAATTATTCAGTATTATTCTCCTATGAATCATATTTCCAATGACTATTCATATGCCTTGATCTGATCTCTGAGATGAAAGTTATGGCTTCCTGAAAAATCCATTTTCACCCAATTCTCCATTGTGCAATTTATGTCAACTAACACCAAAATTGTTGTTGGTTAACAATAGAATCCTTGATAGAATCCATACCTAGATCTTCCTTTTAGCAAGAATTTTCCAGAAACATGGATTCTTGGATATCCAGATCTGGTTCAAGTCACATAATTCCCTTTAAAAGTTCTTTCGACACCCAAATCTATGGATATCCATATCCGACTTCGAGCCTCGTTGAAATTAAAGTTTAAAGTGAATCTTGGATTTTCGAATTCCTCGATTGTTAAGGTTCCACCCTCCATATTTTGACCACTGCATAGTAGAGTTACTCCATCCGACATCTGAACTCCTGGAAAAGTGGTGAATGTTGATAATTCCATATCTCCAAATTCACACGGTTCCATCGACAAGGTCATGGTCACAATGTTTGATCTAGATTTAGGATCGGAATGAACTGATTAACAGACTAAATACAATAAAAACAGATATATGAAGAACACCACAGATATCCAATGAACAATATCTTCTATTGAATAAATGAAATAGGCTGAAATTGTAAAACTACAGAACTGAAACACTTGCTTGAATGGTGGTAGTTATCTCTAAGAAGAGATGTGGCTGGTATATGCATCCATCTAAGAAAAATGATTACAATGAGGCTCCAAATTCCTTTTTAA
This sequence comes from Picea engelmannii, assembly GCA_009831015.1. NCBI lineage: Eukaryota > Viridiplantae > Streptophyta > Pinopsida > Pinales > Pinaceae > Picea > Picea engelmannii. The sequence continues at coordinate 25,934 of ML812663.1, forward strand.
CATTACTCATGTATTTCAAAACTCTATACATCCAAAAACCTAACCCTAAGAGATGAAATGCCAAAAGTTATGTGGGCCCCTATGGGTAAGTTAGTACCTCAACTTCTCAGGGTCGTAACTTTTGCATACGACCTTCGTTTTAGGCGCGTGATAGCCTATTGGAAAGGTATTTCAGAGAAATACACATTACACTATCAAACTCTGACTCTGTCTACAATTTAATTGTGGTGAGGCAAAAAAACATCGTTTAGGGCCCCAAAACGGCCCTGTAAGTACAACAAGATGTGTTGACATGAAAAAATACAAAATAATCCAGTTGGATTAGGTGGGAGGCCACCAGTATCCACCTGGAAGATGTGTAGGGATTCAGACATCCCCAAAAGTGTAGAAACCACAATTACCAAGAAGTACATAAGAACATGTTGAACTAAAAATTGTCAAGAGGAGCCAATTGGAATCGGTGGGTGGCCACCAATATCCATTGCGTTGAGTTCCCCCATAAGGTGAGGAAACTACTATTGAATTTGGCCCTGGGTGAGCCACTTTCCTTGGTGTAGGAGTTTCCCTACCTTGACAAACCGATAAAGCTGGATCCTCTGCTGGCGAGTGCCCTTGACCTGTGTGTCCACTATCTCATCAGTTTTTAGTTCAACACGTTCTTCTGTACTTCTTGGTAATTGTGGATTCTACACTTCTGTGGTTGTATTAATCCTTACACATGTTCCAGGTGGATATTGGTGGCCTCCCACCTAATCCAACTGGCTTATTTTGTATGTTTTCACGTCATCACATTTTGATGTACTTCCAAGGCCATTTTGGGGCCCTAAACAATGTTTTTTTTGGTTCGCCACACTCAAACTTCGGACAAAGTTAGATTTTGATGGCGTAATATGTAGTTCTCTAAAATACCTTTCAAATGGGCTATCACGCACCTAAAACAGAGGTTGTATGCAAAATTTACGACCCCAAGAAGTTGAGGTACCAACTTACCCATAGGGGCCCACATAACTTTTGGCATTTCATGTCCTAGGGTTACGTTTTTGGATGTCTAGGGTTTGGACATTCATGAGTAATGTTAAAAATTCCTTTGGAGCCTCATTGTAATCATTCTTCTCAGACGGATACCCGTAGCAGCCACATCTCTTCTCACAGATAACTACCACCATTCGAGCAAGTGTTTTAGTTCTACAGTTTTACAGTTTCAACCTATTTCATTTATTCAATAGAAGATAGTGTTCACTGGATATTTGTTTTGTTCTTCATATCTCTGTGTTGATTGTATTCAGTCTGTTAATCAGTTCATTTTGCTCCTAAATCTGGATCAGTATCTGAGAGTGTCTCACTATGGTACACCACCAGATGACCATGCTGAGTGACAACTGTGCCTACAACATAGTCAGATGCATCGGTCTCAATATCGAATGATTGTTGCAAATCGGGAAATGAGAGCACTAGAGCTGAGCACAAGTGATGCTTCAGATCCTCAAATTCTTGTTGTTGTTCCTTCGACCACACGAAGTTTTCCCTGCCACCGCCCTTGGTCACGTGGATGAGGGCCCATGCAATATGGGAGAATCCCAACATGAACCGTTGATAGAAGTTGCCCAGTCCCAAGAAACTCTGAAGCTCATTTAGTGTGGTCGGGGCTGGCCAGTCATGAATGACTTGGATATTAGTGGGATCAACATGTACCACATGCTCATCAACAATGTAGCCCAAGTATTGGACCCTGCTCATGCCAAAGGAAATTTTTTTCAAGTTGGCATATACCTTGTGCTGCCGCAGAGTGCTCAAAACCTGTTGAATATTCCACATGTGCTCCTCCCAAGTTCTGTTGAAGATGAGGATGCCATCCAAATATACCACCACAAAAGAGTTGGTGAAGGGTCTCAATACATCATCCATGAACCTCATGAAAGTGGATTGTGCATTTGTTAAGCCAAAGGGTATGACCAACCATTCGAAGAGACCTTCTTTAGATTTGAAAGCTTTCTTCCATACATCATTTGGTTCGATGGGAACCTAATGGTAGCCATAATTTAGGTCAATCTTGTTGAAGAACTTTTGCCCCTTGAGTTGGTCAAGAAGGTTATCAATCCAAGGAATTGGGTACCATGTTATGACTGTGATTTTTTTTAATTCTCTGTAATGAATGCAGAGTCGCCAGGTCATGTCCTTATTCTGCACCAGTACAATTAGGCTTCCGCAAGGGGAGGAGATGGGTTTGATGTGCCCCTTTTTAATAATCTCTTGGATCTAACGCTTGATTTCCTCATTTTCCATCAGCGAGTGATGATAGACTGGTCCATTAGGTAGAGGTGCACCGAGGGTTAGATCAATTGGATGCTTGACTTGGAAGTGCCTTGGTACGCTGGTGGGTGAGGAGAAGATGTCTTTGTACTCTTCTATGATCCCATCCACTTTCTTCTGCTGCAAAGAGAGGCTCCGTGTAGAGGCCAAAGATGTGGCAGCGACCGTTTGCTTACTGTGAGCACAGATCACAAAGAAGATGAACTTCCCGGTCTTTGAAATGACCTTACTACATTTCTTAGCAGAGATTAAAGAAATAGCGGTAGGCGGTGCTACCTCCAGTATCCTGTACAATTGTCTACCCAAAGTAATAATAACATTGCGGGGTCTAGACTCATACACAACAGGACACTTCCATAAATATGGTTTTCCTAAAAGAAAATTACAAACTTCAAGGGAAGCAATATCACACAATACCTCATCTTTGAAAGGCTTGATGTCGTAGGGAAGATGATATTGTTGATTGACACATAGATCTTTTCCTTGGCGAAGCCTGCCAATGGTGTAGGGATACGGGTGCAGTGTCATCGGTAGGTCCAGTCTCTTGATGACTTTTGCTGAGATCATGTTCTTCTTACTGCCATTATCGACAATGAAATGAAGAAGAGCCCCCTTTACCCACATATGTGAGTGAAAGAGGCATTCCCCTTCCTCTGGTTCTTCTGGTTCGCTTGGCTGGACTTTGGTGGTAGAGACAGTGGCACTGGGTTCAACATCGATAATCCACTTCCCTCCTTATGGATTTGATTTGGAATCAGAATCGACCTCTGAATCGAAAGCCTTCATCTCAACCACGAGTGACTGCTTGGAGCGACATTCTTCAATGTTGTGCCAAGGGATTTTATGGTTTTCACACCATTTTCTCATTTCCTTCGTCTTCTCATTTCCCTTCTTGTGTTGCGTCTTGGACTGGTTTTCCTGAGAGTGGCCATATTTTATCTATCCCTTTCTTTGTGGGTTGGGGTCACCTTTTCCCTGCTTCGGCTCTAAGGATTTTGCAGATACAAACTCTTTCCTCTTCTGCTTAAATTTCTGCTCGATCTTGACAACAAATCTATAAGCCGTAACCAATGAGGAAATGTCCAGAAAATCCATTTCTGTTTGAATGTATCTATGCAAACAATCGTGGTATTTGAGCACCAGATGTCGCTCAGAGTCTTTGATACACAATTTGGTGCATAGGGTATGGAAAATATTGGTGAAATCTGGTATTGTTTGGTTCCTTTCTTAACGTAGGGTGGTACATTTGGTGTACTAGTCCTCGTAGCTTCCAATAAGGTAGTACTATTATTTAATGGCATCTTGGAAGGAATCCCATGTAGGGGCAACCACAAATATTGTAGATTCCTCTATGGCCCTTTTATTAGAGTAAGTGTCCCACCAGTCCTTAACATGGGGGATGGCCTTGAGGAGTGCAAAAGTAATATTTTCCCTATCGTAAAAATTGTGGATCGAAAAATACCCTTCGAGCAGATTCAACCATTTATATACAACATCTGCATCTATCAGTAATTCAAATAATGGAATATCAAAATTTACTTGTACCTTGAAGGGGGTTGCATGGCTGCTTGATGAATATGCTTGTCCTGTGGGCAGTCGCTGAAGGATATGCGCAAAGTTGTCCATCATTTCGTTCCCTTTTCGCACAAGGGATTCCGCGAGCAACATTTTAAAAGGATCTCCTGCTCCATCATCTTTATTTTCGTCTCCCATGGTTTTTTTTCGGGCTTAGCGCGACCAATCTTGCAACGAATCGATTGGTTTGAGTCCCAACTTCTTATACCCAGATCTTTTTGGGGACATGCACAAAGAAAAATAAATGAAGAGCAGACCACTCTGATACCACTAATCTAGATTTAGGAGTGGAACGAACTGATTAACAGGTTGAATACAAAAAAAACAGAGATATGAGGAACAACATTGATATCCAGTGAACACTATCTCTTATTGAATAAATTAAATAGGCTGAAACTGTAAAACTGCAAAACTAAAAAACTTGCTTGAATGCTGGTAGTTATCTCTGAGAAGAGATGTGGCTACTACGTGCATCTGTCTGACCATAATGATTACAATGAGGCTCCAAAGGCCTTTTTAACATTACTCATGAATGCCAAAATCCTAGACATCTAAAAACCTAACCCTAGGAAATGAAATGCCAAAAGTTATGTGGGCCCCTATGGGTAAGTTGGTACCTCAATTTCCCGAGGTCTTAAATTTTTCATACAACCTCCATTTTAGGCACATGATAGCCCATTGGAAATTCCTTTTAGAGAAATACACATTACACCATCAAAATCTAGCTCCATCTACAATTTGACTGTGGAAAGCCAAAAAAACATTGTTTAGGGCCCCAAAACGGCCCTGGAAGTACAACAAAATGTGTTGACATGAAAACATACAAAATAAGCTAGTTGGATTAGGTGGGAGGCCACCAATATCCACCTGGAAGATGTGTAGGGATTCCGACAACCTCGTAAGTGTAGAACCCACAATTACCAAGAAGTACACAAGAACGTGTTGAACTAAAAACTGTCAAGAGGATCCAGTTGGAATCGGTGGGTGGCCACCAATATCCACCTGGATTAGTGTTTAAGGGGAAAGGCATCCGACATATGGATTTTTGTTAAACAAGGATTTATTTTCATATTTTCTATCTATTATATTAGATTAGGGGTTCCACATATGATCTGTTGCACACATTAAAACATTTTATTTCAAACATAGGTTATTTTTTGCACATGTGGCATCCACTGACATGGAAAATATTGCTGCAATAATTACTAACGTGGCATCTACTGATGTGAAAATTGTTGATATGGCACTAATGATGTGGAACTATTGACATGACACCTACTGATGTGGCATCTGTTGACGCGGTAACTACTGACGTGGCAACCGCTAACATGACACTATTGATGTGGCACTACTAACATGGCACTAATGACGCGGTACCTACTGACATTGAAATTGCCACTTCTAACATGGAATCTATTGATGTGGAATTGTTTAAGGGGCACCGATGAAACGACATTGTTGATGTGACATTGCTTACGTGGAATTGATGATGTGGCACTACTAACGTGGTACCTACTAATGTGGCAACTACTGATGTGGTAATTGTCGATGTAGAATTGCTAACATGGCACTACTGATGTGGCAATGCAGACATGGAACTGCTGACATGGAAACTAATGAAATGGAAATTGTGGTCCACATGGAAGCCTAAGGGGATGCCACATTACCTTTCCAGCCACTATGGCCCTACCTTAGATATCCAAAATATGGAATTTCAAATAAGTCCACAAAAAAAACTTCTACGAAAATCTAGATTTCTGGATCATCACCATTCCAACTCAAGGTTTCGCATTTGGCATCCAACCTTTCGTTGCAAGATTTATCTAGATACAAAGTGGCACCCGCCATCCAGATATCTGATAATCCAACTACAAGGTTTCCTTACGTCAAATTTCCACATCTAGATCTAGGTTTTCCAATAAAGGCACTTAAGAAGAAAATCCCAGATTTCCGTGATCTCGAATAATCCAGGTTCCAACATCTGGGTTTTTCAACTAAATTTTATCTGAATCTTGTCTAATATGTCACCCCTGCCATGGGGGTTTGCCACCATGAACTACCACCGTGTCTCTGCCATGGGAAACCTACCACAATGGCTCTACCATGTCACCCACCATGTGGGTTCCATGTCATCACAATGTCACTATACCAAAAATATTCAAATTTTCCCAAATTTACAAAAATTTATGAAATTCAAGAAACACATTTGGCTTCCCAACCACCTTTTGACTCAACCTCTGTGTAGAAAAAAAATATTCGACCTGTAAGTTGACCCATACAACCTAAGTGTTGCAAACCACGCTTTGATACTAATCTGTAACAGATCCCAACCTCCAAGTTGAGTCTAGTTACTACCCTTTTATGCTCTGATACCAATCTATCACACACCCTAGTACCAAAAAAACTGAAAGTTTTCTCCGATACCAATCCGTCATGTAATTTTTTCCCAACACTACTTGGGTACCTTTAAAATATGATCTCCTGAGAAATTTCGAATTTCTAATACCATTCTATGAATAAAGAACATGTTACACACACTTGCAAGTAACATGAAACATGTATAATTGTAAAAGAAGCATTTAACAAGCCATGCAGGACAACTAACAACAACAAGCATGTCATAACTTATCACATAGATAATTTACATAGTGGAATATAAATGATAGAGAAACATAGAGATAACTTATATTTTAAAAGAACAATTCACCAACTAACTATAGACATTGAACGTTCCACCCAACCTTAGGCTATGTTGCACATAAACTCTCTGCCACACACCACCCCTAAGCTGAGGCTATAAATTCACAAGGACGGGTCCTAGGCTGACTCAATTTTCTCAAACCAATCAACAATCAAACTTCTCTTCCTTTAACAAAACACATGAGAGTTCACTATCAAATTTATTCCACCTAAGAGCATGAAAACTACATCAACTACGTGAAGAAATGATATTTTGACTGCGTGTATCACCTACATTGTACGGGGGCAATGCCTTTTCACCAACCTCAAATTATAGGCTTCTCAAATATAGTCTAAAAAGATAAGATAAATCTTCTAACAATAATAGAAATGACCATAAAACTTTAGAGGAAACACCTTGTCATCAACCTCAAATTCTAAACCTCTCAAAACTAATCTAAAAAGATAAGGTGAATCTTCTAGCAATGACCATATAACTTTCTCAATTGAGAGGGGAAAGTGTGACTTTAACATTTTTCCAAACACTTGTTATGCATAATTGGTCCAACGACTTATCAAACACTAGGTGTGGATCCATGGATTGTTGGAACTCCCTAGACATCTATGGAAAAATACTAACAAGCACATTTCAAAGCCTACATAGGGGACCTGTGAAGTTAGTAAAGAAGTGTCCATATAATAGAAAATGGATAGTAGTTTCACTCTTACAAGTGACAATGCATAGTTTCTTGTGGTTGTTGAATATAAAAAAAACATTTATCCTTTTGTGCAAGGGACATAGAAATGATCTTGATGTAGTTAAATTCACATTTTTATGAATAAACTAGTTGTGAGTTTAAATCTTAAATATTAATGCATCTGCTTGCAATAGTCATTTTGTCATAAAGTGGACCCAAACTTTATTCCAAAAGGTCACCTACATAATTTTCAATTTTTAACAAATTGATGAAATCAATGAACATGTTTTCAAATTTTATATTCAATGAACATGTTTTCAAATTTTATATTATATTACATATTTTTGGATTGTCTTATTATTCCTCGAATTCGACTAGGGATTATAACATTTGCTTGGGAGGTCAACCATCATTTAACACCTATTAACTAGTGCATTTTGCTTTATTAATTGGTGTATTTTCGTGTTTCTTAGAAAATTTTGCACTGTTATGAAAAACAAGTTTATTATTTTTATTATTTTGGAAAACATAAATGATTTTTATATTTTTCAATTTGGTAATTTGAATTTTCTGATTCGATCAGGGGTTGTGATGCAACTTAATTAACCCTAGTATGTTGAAATTTTTATCACTATTTGTCAGACATTACAAATCATTTAAAAATTCAAAATTTTAAAAATAGCCACGTATTTTAATTGTTCCAATCTAGAAGGAATTGTTGCATTAGAGTTCGTTGTAGCATTGGCTATTTGCATGCACTCTAAAAAAATAGGCTACCACCTATTTCATTTGTTGTAGAAGAAAACCACATCTCTATAGTAGAGGAGGCGCCATAAAAGGGTGTTGTAACTGAGCACCTCATTTCGAGTATTGTACTACTCTCGGCCTCTCAACCCCCCATTTAGAGTTTTGTACTACTCTGGAGAGACTCAACCTTTCTAATTTATTCTCAGCATATGGCCGAAGCTCAATCCACCGACTGGTTTGGATATTCGTTGTGTACTCCTTACCACACATGTTGTGGAAGGCCTGCTTTGTTTCAAGGTATGGGATCGTAAGCAAAATCGTCGTTAATTATGCCTATGTACTTCTCAATATTTTCCACATTTGTTGTATCTTCCTCCTTTGGTTGCTTAATGGAATTCATAGGAGTCATTATATTTCTTTTGCAAACCTGATTTACTTGTTGATCTTTTGTTTATACATATGCAAAATCGTACATGACAAATCAATTAACGGTACAACAAGCACATAATTAGTTTACTAAATTCAAATTCTAATGATTTTATAGGTGAAATCACGATTTATTCCCACTATTCTAAACGAATAAGAAATTTACAGGGATAGATGCTTCCTCTTATGAAAAAAAAAAGAACAAGAACCAAAGACAATCAACGAGCAAGATGTAAAGGATAATAAATTTCTATGATTCAGATGTAAAATAATATCACAAAATATATACATACTTAGGATATGCATGCATAGGTCGAGGATATTTGGCCATGGTAGAAACTTGGACAGTAATAAATGCCTTGTTATTTTTATCTTTGAAACCTAATAGCCACTGAAATAGTGGTAACTCCACCAATAAACTATTCAAATACATACCTTCCAGGTCTGGATTCGTATTAGCCTCTTGTTTCAGATTCTTACC
>ML812663.1:41809-58007 GCA_009831015.1 Picea engelmannii
GTCACCTACATAATTTTCAATTTTTAACAAATTGATGAAATCAATGAACATGTTTTCAAATTTATATTCAATGAACATGTTTTCAAATTTTATATTATATTACATATTTTTGGATTGTCTTATTAGTCCTTGAATTCGGCTCTAGGGATTATAGCATTCACTTGGGAGGTCAACCATCATTGAACGCCTATTAACTAGTGCATTTTGCTTTATTAATTGGTGTATTTTGGTGTTTCTTAGAAAATTTTGCACTGTTATGAAAAACAAGTTTATTATTTTTATTATTTTGGAAAACATAAATGATTTTTATATTTTTCAATTTGGTAATTCGAATTTTCTGATTCGATCAGGGGTTGTGATGCGACTTAATTAACCCTAGTATGTTGAAATTTTTATCACTATTTGTCAGACATTACAAATCATTTAAAAATTCAAAATTTTAAAAATAGCCACGTATTTTAATTGTTCCAATCTAGAAGGAATTGTTGCGGTAGAGTTCATTGTAGCATGGTTATTTGCATGCACTCTACAAAAAATAGGCTACCACCTATTTCATTTGTTGTAGAAGAAAACCATGTCTCTATAGCAGAGGAGGTGCCATGGAAGGGTGTCATAAACGAGCACCTCATTTCGAGTATTGTACTAATCTCGGCCTCTCAAACCCCCATTTGGAGTATTGTACTACTCTGGAGAGACTGGACCTTTCTAATTTATTCTCAGCATATGGCCGAAGCTCAATCCACCAACTGGTTTGGATTTCGTTGTGTACTCCTTACCACACATGTTGTGGAAGGCCTACTTTGTTTCAAGGTATGGGATCGTAAGCAAAATCGTCGTTAATTATGCCTATGTACTTCTCAATATTTTCCGCATTTGTTGTATCTTCCTCCTTTGGTTGCTTAATGGAATTCATAGGAGGCATTCTATTTCTTTTGCAAACCTGATTTACTTGTTGATCTTTTGTTTATACATATGCAAAATCGTACATGACAAATCAATTAACGGTACAACAAGCACATAATTAGTTTACTAAATTCAAATTCTAATGATTTTACAAGTGAATTCGAGATTTATTCCCACTTTTCTAAACGAATAAGAAATTTACAGGGATACATGCTTCCTCTTATGAAAAAAAAGAGAAGAAGAACCAAAGACAATCAACGAGCAAGATGTAAAGGATAATAAAGTTCTATGATTCAGATGTAAAATAATATCACAAAATATATAGATACTTAGGATGTGCTATATTTGCATGCATAGGTCGAGGATATTTGTCCATGGTAGCAACTTGGACAATAATAAATGCCTTGTTATTTTTATCTTTGAGACCTAATAGCTACTGAAATAGTGGTAACTCCACCAGTAAACTATTCAAATACAAACCTTCCAGGTCTGGATTCGTATTGGCCTCTTGTTTCAGATTCTTACCCGCACGAAGAATGAATTCTTCCTCCTCGACCCTCCCATCTTTAGCCTTCACTACGAGGAATCTAAGCTTGACGTCGCAGGTTCCATTCACGCCGTTTGAGAAATCCTCCCAGAAATCACCCCACTCATTGATTCAAATATCTGATACGAAATGGTAGGTCGATATGGAAGATATATTATAAAAATATGTAAATGGACGAAGATCATGGGACATAAATTTGACAATTCCGAAAGCTTGAACTGATAAAGGAAAGATAATAGTTGTTTTTATTCTTCATGTATATAAAATTTATGAATTCTTAAACCAAAGTTGTCTTTTAAGGGAGCAACACCCTTCAAAGCTCCTCTTGGAACTTGTTGTCCAAAACACCTGCAGGTCCATCTTCTATCTTTTAAGGGAGAAACACCCTTCAAAGATCCTCTTGGAACTTGTTGTCCAAAACAGCTATAGGGTTGTCTTCTATATTTTAAGGGAGCAACACCCTTCAAAGCTCCTTTTGGAATTTGTTGTCCAAAACACTTGGGTGGTCTTCATTTTGCAGAGAAAATTTTGTGTGAAAAAAAAATTGCATGGTTAACTTTGGCATAGAAGTTTTAATGGATACTTTCTTTTTCCAACTAACAAAACATTCTCGTAGAGAATTAAAAGAGTTCACACTTCTTCATTGCTTTACCCATTTTCATATCTCTCAAAAAATCCCAAATTGCCTCAAACAAAGAAGACCAGATTTCTTCCTTTCACCAATTGAAATCTAATTTCCCTGAGACCGCCCTTCTCCTCTTCCAACAATGGAATGTACTAGAGGAAATCCATTTATAGAATCCATTGGACTCCACTAAATTCTAGTCAACAAAGAAAAAGATTGTTGTATGTGTGGCAACATTGGATTTCAAGAAAGCTTGTTCAAATGCAACACATGCCACCATCGATTTCAACAGATGTAACACATGCCACCACCGATTTCAACACATGTGAGACTTGCCACTCTCATGGATATTGCAGTAGGTTGTATTTTGATCAATTGGAATTAAATGGCCTAATTGTATGGGACCGTTGCCTCCACTTCGAAGAAAAATAAAAAAAATTGGAGCCACAGAAGAAAAGTCAAAGAACTTGCTTCTTAACTTCCATGCTTTGCATTCTAGCGCTTCATTCTTACCTTGAGTGCCCTACATTCTACAGAAATTCAGGGTTTTCACTACTCCCTCTGCTTCCTCAGTCTCATGGAAATCACACTATGCACTATCATCTAAGGAAAAATGAGATGGATGCATGAAGTCAGTTGTCCTTGTTATTGCACATAGCTTCTCACTGCCATGGTATCCACGTTTCAGTATTTCAAGAACTAGGGATAGCCAACTTTACACAGGTTTCACATTAGGTCCTCACAATAGGGAGCAATCGGATTTGTTGGGGAGCATTCATATTTTATGTATAATTAAAGTAAACTAAATTAAAGCTGAGACTATACCATCATGGTGGGTCCTACCTTAGACTACTAATCTCTTGTTGATATAATGTCATCGCCCCAACCCCAAATATTCGGAGAGCTTGCAAGTCATTGTGTGTATTATAATAATATGGCATCTCTTCATGTCATTGTGTGTATTATAATAATATGGCAATCTATTTAATGGTTCACTTCTAATTGATAGATATCTCTAGGTAAGTGAAAAATAAAACTATTTCAGATCTCCCTTTAAAAATTAGGTTCAGAGTGGAATATATATAGTTTGGTTGTGGTATTTAAGCGCAAGGTAGGCCTACTTCATTAACAAAGGGTCATTTACCAACCAATGATGAAAATATAATCAGAGGATTTGTCAAGCAAATTATGGTTCTTCATGGACACTATTGATGCCAACAACCAACATATACTGCAACAACTACTTGTTGCAAATATTGTCAGCTAAATTAACGAATCTAATAACAAAGATCCTAGGTCACAGAGAAACGTTTTCAACATCATTGTAATATAGTCCTATGGATTACTGCCCTATGATTGAATGAGAAAAGGATTATAGTATACATTCACTCAAGTTGACAATCTATTTGGATCTATCCCTAATGTAATGGACTCCCACACTGAGTCGGTTGTGATTCCGATGATCATCTTGTGTACACATTTTAGGATTACTTTAGAGTTTGCAGTACCGATTGAAATAATTATGTTCTTGGATTATTTTTTTCTTTTTTCCCTAAATTTACAATTCCTTTATGACTTCCACAACCTCTGAATGAACCTATGTCATTTTGGGCCTTGGACAACTTGATTATCTAGGGACTAATCACTTGGTGCTCGCCCGGTCGGAGGGGATATAACCGTTCGGGGTTCAAATATGCCTAGGTGTTGGGTGAGAACTGGGAATGTGAACACTAGAATCCAATGGAATGTATGGGGCACAAACATGACCTGGTTGAATCGAAGCACTAGTGCTCAGGCTCAGGTTCAAAACCCCACAAAGACATATTTCCATGTTCATAAGGCCAAGAGTTAAGACCGAGTGGAAATCCTAGTGATCTTGATGGTCCACAGAAGCCCAAGATGAGCCAACTTTGTTAACAAAGGCCATATACCCACCAAAGAAAATAAGTAAACCCCATCATTTTCTGTTTGGAAATTTATGTGGACAAACCAATCTGTTGGTCCAAACTGTGTCCAAATTTTTGTATTTTATTTACTCCGCCAACCCTAGATATGAGACTTGTAATAAATATAATATTTTCCTTTTTCCCCAATCAAACAACAAATTTTAAGGAGAAAAAATTACTTAACTACTTGCTAGTCAATTAACCCTGCATCAGTCACTCAACACTCAAAAATTACTCTGGCTCTGTTATAAAGAGAGTGGTATCAAATTCTTCAAGGTGTCAATCCCAATATTTTATCAGCTTATTTAAAAATCCAAATGGTATCAAATTGCACGAAGTACAAAGCTCAGTGTTTTAGGAGCTAATCATTTTAATGCCTTAATGCTTTTGCATCTAGGATTTTCTTTTCCTTTTTATTTTAAGGGTTATACACACCAACACCTATGCGCACAATAAACCAGGCACACGCAAAGAGCAACATGTACACAATCCCAATGCCTCCCCCTATCAATTGTATTTTAGTATTAATTTCTTTACAATTCCTAAAAATATTTAGGTTATTCATGTCCTCAGAGGGAAAATGCATAATGCATAGACGAAGTCTCTTTATAATTATTAGAAAACAAAATATTTAAGCCGATTCATGGTTTAGTATTAAAAATCCCACTTAGTTTTTAGCATTGGAACTTACCTAATTACTAATATGTGCATGTAAACCCAAAGTCTTCAACCAATTTCTTTTATGACTTGGAGTGAGATTGTCTCAATTTGGAAGTCAATCATTTGACATATTCTATCAATTGCATTAATTGGTATAAAACATGTTGTTCCTATTTATGAATGTTTTACATATGATTTTGTTCCCTAATTTAGTAGATTCTTGATAAACTTGAAATTCATACCTACGTATACATGTTGCATAACTTTGTGTTAAACTTTGATAGCTCATTCCTTGATCAAAGATATCCAAGAAATAAAACGTTTCCAACACTCTATTTATTCGATGCTTGACACACACACCTCAACCTGTTAATTCGACTGATGTGTAATCTAATCTCTGGCCATTGATAATTGCATTCTAAGTGACTTTTGATAATTGCATTCTAAGTGACTTTTTTTAAACGGTTAGTTGATAGCTAATCACAGGAAAATTTAAATGGTACTTGAAGCGTTATATTCCAGTGGTTACGGGATTGGCGCCTTAACCCCACGACAATAAATTTTCCCTCTTCCATTAAATCTAGTCAGTGAAGAATCCCATGATGTCTCGATCATTGTTGTTATAATTTGTTTCGAATGTTTGAACCTTGACAGTAATATTTAAATGAAAGGCAAAAACCCTTCGTTGAAAAATTTAGAACATCACATCAATCAACTTATGGAATTAACTTAATGTCCTTTGTATCATAAATTGTCGTATAGATATAACCAAATCATTCTTAGTTACTGAGATTTTAATCCAGGCACTCATTAAAACCCTGTTATAAAAGTATGACATCCTTGATAATTGCTAAGCTGTGAAAATGAAGAAATTGGTAGTATATTGATACTTGCTAAGCAAAATATGCAATTCAAATGAATATGTATAACCTTACCTTCAATTGTAAGTGTATTCCATATTATTTGTTCCTATAAATACCAAGACTTATGAATTGATTATTGCGCGAAAACATTGAGGGTTGGGTAAGTAATAAAATATAATCAAAATTGGGTTATTACGCTGGAACTTACTATGAAGGCAAGGACTAGCTTCTTTGCATCTATTTCCCTTGTTTTTTTTTGGATTGTCTTTCTATTAGTTTTGCCAAGAAGATATTATAGTTTTATAGTATTTCATCAAGTTTGGCTTTTTATTAATTTTGTTGAATTTTTAACTATTATTCAAAGTTTTTAGAAATGATGTATTAAATTTAACTTTATAAAAATTATATATATATATATATATATATATATATATATATATATATATATATATATATATATTCAAATTATTATTGGCTAAAATGTTTTGATGTGACTTAATTATCCTTAGTGGAGCACCGAGTATTTTTATATTTGTCAAAGTTTAAAATTCATTTAAAAATAAGAAATTGAAAAATTTGACACATACCTCACATACATTTAATCCCCTAACATATTTAATACCTTGCACAGTGACACATTTAATATTGTTAAGTGATATAGTTAATATATTATAGTATGCATCCATGTTTCCACGAACCTTCATTGCATCACATGCATGTCACCACGAACTTTCACTACATCACAGATCTTGTAGCTAGCTCTACTTTACATGGGATATTCCTACACGAATCTGAGCCAATGTTTTCCAATAACTGCATGAAGCACCTTAGGAAAGAAACTTCGCTCTTAAACTCTCATACTCTTGGGATTTCACTTCTTCTTCACTAGATCACCACTATTACTCAAAACATGGTTGGGAGGACGAAGATGGAGGATGGATATTGACAAAAAACTTGTTACAAACCTTAGGGAAAGTGACAAATAACCTAAAACTTAACGATGAACATGAGGAACCTTGTAAAAGAGTCAATGAAATAGAGGATTGCATCCCAGGCAACAACATGAAGTTAGAATCGAAGCCTAACAAAAAATCAAAGTCAGGACATGAGGAAAATTGAGAAGCAATTACAATGAAGGCACTAGACTCCCTCTTGATCGTCTGAACGAAAACATCAACAATGCTTTTACTAGTTCTTTACATCCAATGAATAAATTCTATATATCTTGCTAATACTTGATGGAAAGAGAGAATATTACTTACCTTATCAAGGCCAATTGTTACCATCATTTCCTTCAATTCGCTCATGTCTTTCACTTGCAATTGATTCAAAATAATAATGCAGGTTGAGTTGCTTCCTTCTTAATGAGGAGACAAATACATATGGTTAATCTGTATCTTGAGGAAGTGGATTAACAACTTTTGGAATAGAGAAAAAACCTACGAGACTTGAGAACGAAAGGTACATGTCTACCCGAATTGAGTGCTAAGTTGATGCTTGTGGTGGGAATTGTTGTTTACGACATGCATAGTAGATGGTGTTGGGTCTCAAGTTGATCCTTTTTGCCAAGCTCATGCACTTCCAATTTTGATATCAAAACCTCCATTCTTGTCCTTATTCACTTAATATATGGAATAATGAGTATTAAAACAAGGAATACGTTGTCATTTTGAGATTTACTCTTAGTTTTACTTGTAAGTGATATTTATAACTATTTCTATAGCAAAATCACCTACATTTTAGTAATTACAGGAATTTACCATGTTTCACTAGTTATTATAAGAATTGACCATGTTTTACCAGTTATTACAGGAATGGGTGATTAGCATACTTTCGCTCACTCAGAAGGGAAAATTCCACTTGGAGGTACTTCACCAATACTAGGAGATGGTAATTTAACTATGTTACCCTTCCCATGGCAATCAACACTTATCAGTCAACACAAGTCAAAATCCATGGATAGTTGTTACAGGAAATCCACATACAATTGTTACAGGAAATCGAGAGAAATCACACGTTAAACAGAGGTGGTTTTGCAGGATCATTTGTGAGCATACAATGGTGAATCTCAAAAATTCAAAACATGGGTTTTTTCGAGAACATGCCTATTTAGGTGACACGCATGAAATATTTCCCAAAACATGCATTATGTGGATTGTACGAGCGTTTCTTTAAACATAATTTTCCAAAATTCCCTGTAATTGTCGATTTTCAAGATCACTTGTTAAGGGTTGTGCTCAACCAAGGAATAAAATCTATTTTCAAGATCCATAGATGAGGGAACAAAGATATCAAGTATGTTAGATGTAATTTCATATATATAAACAATTGAGTATATGTATAGGGTGCTCCATATTTTTATTGTAAAAGCACATGGTTGAAGATAGATTGTAACTGTTGATTTTGACATTGATGTTGAATACAAAGGAGTTATGAACAATTTGATTTGTTATATCTTTGAAAAAAATCTAAGTTTTCTTTAACAATATATTCAAGGAAGGCCCCCTAGTCAATGTTGTCTTTTTGTAAGTCATTTTAGCAGCTTCTTTTGTTACACGCATACTTTGTTTTGATTTCTTGTAGAACCATTTTAATTGGCTTGTAGAAAAATGTTACTTTGACTGTGTGATTTATGATTGTTCTAGATCTAGATGTTAAAGACAACAATTTGATTGATTGATCTTTCATCTTCCATGCCATACAACCAATATTCACACTAATATACTTAGATTTGATTGAGACTGCAATTCCTTTCTTCCTTTCTTATGTTTCTTTTCATTAAACCTTTCAACTCACATCTTGAGATAACCATGTTTGGCCTTGAATCTTGGTTAACTAAAACATAGTGTGTTTGCAAGTAGACATACTTTGATAGTAAATGATTTACTTGTGATCCGATTCCCTACCATAGACAGACAATTCCGAGTGATCATGGCCAAGAGAACCATTTATATTTGTGAGTCTGCCATTTTACTGCTTTGATTTCTAGTAGGATTTCATAGGAAATTTCAAGACTAGTTTTGCACATATCGTGCTTGTGTCTCACAAGTCTACTTACTTGGATTGATAATAAATGTTGACAAATATAGACCACTAGAACAACACAACATTTTTTCGTTGTTGACAGGGAGGCACTAAAGGAATTACTCTTGAAATTGCAAGATTTTTGTTGTTTGCTTGATTTTCATTTTCTGCTATCAAATTTGTGTTTGTGTTTTTTTTTTGTTTTGCCAACATTTATGACTTGGAGGAGGATAAACGGTAAGAAGAGAGGTAATAACCCGCACATCCACTTTAGTGGGTATCTCTGAGCCCTTGTCATGTTGGAACTATAAGTGTGTTTTCTTTTATGCGAGTTTTTGTATTCATGGAAAGAAAGATAACTCGTGTCAACATGCATCTTAGTGACAACAAGGCCTAATTAACATGAGGATATTCAAACACATGATCAAATTTTTCTTTAAGTTTGTTTGGTGTGGTGTGTTTTGTCAATTTCATTTTTTTTTTCTTTCGGATAAATGAGTCTTTTCTTTTGTAAAAACCCCCCATATACTAATCCAGTTTTGAGCAAAACCTCTTTACCAACAAAAGAACTTAAAGATGTTCAAGAACTTGTTGAGCAAAGAAGGGCTCATCACTACAAGAAATTTCTTCAACCCTTGATCCAATTTCAGAGTCATAACTAAAGAGAAAATTGCTTTTCAAGAAGAGCAAAGAACCCATGAATGAATCGAGAAAGAGGCACAAGAATCATGGACATTAGATGCTAAAGATAAATGTTGGAACCTGAAATTGAAGAGTTTCTTTCATTCTTGTCACCAGATTCTATGTATGAGGAATGCATCTTAGAAGATCTTCATAGAATGGTAATGGAATATATTGAACAAGGAAGCCTAGGAAATCAAGATTACATTGAATCTTGGTTCAAGATAGTCATAGAGCCCCAACACTCCATTCTTCAACAATTATTGGCACTCAATCCATGTGAACAATTGGCCTCTCATRTCCTGGTGTTTATTAAGGTATATTTTTCAGATTTGGATATGGGTACAATAGAGATATAGTTTCATGAATGGATGCATTGGAAGTTTTCCTACACTTGAAAGAGGTTTTTCTTTTTCAAGTAGAGTAGGATAGTATAAAAAATAAATAAATAAAAAGTAAAGAGAAAAATAAGCTTAGTTGTGAAAACTAGGTTGTTGGTGCAACTAAGCATGAACTCTCCTTGAAAACCAAGTTATTGGCGGGTAGAATTCATCAATAAGTCAATGACTCTAGTTACAAGGAATGYCAAATCTTGTGCAAATTTCTTGTAATTTCTTTCAAATTATCAATATTTCAATGTTCAAAGTCTATAAGMATTTATGCCCGTGCATAATTTGAGATTTAGAAAACTTCTTATACTTCGAAGCCTAGATTTTTTCTATCTGCCCCAGTCAAAGAWGTCATTCCTCAAAACTCAGGGGTTCCAKATTGGCATAATTTAGAAATCTAGTCAATTACATGAATTTCTTATAGTAAGTTGTAGCAAGATTTCCTATAGGAGATTGTTTTCATGGACAACTTTGCACATCATTTGCAAACCAATGGGACCGAATTAGGAAATTTTTAAACACGAGTTTTGTGTAGAATACAAAAATATGCGAGCACAATTTTCAGAAAAAGAAAAATGAAGGATTTAAAGGCATGTTTCTGAAGAAGATTATTTTTAAATTTTTCCAGAATTCCAGTAATTACCAAAACTACAGGTTTTTATTACAAGAATTATTGTAGCTTTCAAATTGAAAAAATCTGATAGCACTTTGATTATCTATATAGTAGTGGCCATTGGGGATGAATTCCATCATCTAGGTTTTGTTCAAAATGATGTTGAGATGCTTCCATGATTCATCAAATTGCCTCAACTCTTAACAGCCAAAGCCAAAATCCTTGGTCAAATCCATGGTCAATGTACATAAATTCAACTACCGAGGATGCATTGGTTATATGATTTATTCAAGGGATTTGATATAGCAGCAACACAAAAAATCCCTTTTTTATTGTTTAGCACATCAAGTAAGAGAAAATGTAAATATTCAAGTGAGGCAACATAAAACACTTCAACTTTCCTTTGTCTTCAAGTATACATCATTTTCATATCTTAAGCTCCCTCTTGTATGAATTCAACTTCAACAAGCCCCACTCTCATATGTTATCTCAATATTTCACGAAGTGCACTCATCCCTCAAGCACCGTTAACGAGTATCCCTACACATATCAACTTCCTTACTTTATTTGCATGAGGACATGCAAAGATCTCGGTGTGGGGGAGAGAAACAACAAGTGAGGTAGAACAACAATAGTTTCTAGACTTTCAAGCAAGGTAGAGCAACAACAATTTCTTTTGGTTCCATAGTACATATCATTTTCATATTACATTTTCTCTTCTGATGCCTACTTCATCCTACATCTCTATTAAATTTTTTCTTTCCTCTGTAGCAACATAAAAAAAATCAGATCACTACAATAGAGAAACACTGTCAATTTCAAATATAAAAGGACTTCAGTCACTTCAACAGACAAATACAATCATTTCCTTTAATAACAGAAGAATTATGGTAATTGAAGATTGGTTCAACAAATGTGTAGAATATTCAAAGTTGAACCAGATTATAGAGCGACATAAACACGTGTTCATCATCTTCAACATCATTCTTTCAACATCAACAAATTTATGGAAACAGTAGGTTGATTTTGCAAGGTAATAGTTTCTTTGATACTCATTTACTTGCTAAACTAGAGTTATCTCTCAAATGCAACTAGCATTACATTCATGCCATATGCAATTTGAATTACCCCAAATTATTATCTTGTGAGTACTCTGATTTTATTGACTACATCATCAATTTATTAAAAGTCTTGTCACCCCACTCATTTTAGTTATATATGATATGAAATTGAAATCATTTTGATGATATGTAATAAGATTTCATAAGTTTAACTATTTTGATTCCCATTTTTCTGTCGATAATCATGATACCACTTCCCATCCAACATATCCACTCATCGTCCAACATAGCCAAGAAACTTCCACTCATTTTAAATGTCTCCACCATTTTACCTATGTTTGTCCAAAGAGTCGAATCAAATACCCAACTAATTTCCATATGCAGAGTATGATTTGAAGAAAAAAATTTCAAATGCAGAGTATGATTTGGAGGCAGAAATTCCAGAGGCAAAGCATGATTGGAGGAAGAAATTCCTAAAAAAAATAAATTCACGATGAAGATATTTCTGACAGACAAATTCAAATTGCCAGCACCAAATCCATTATTGATGATCTTGTTGATAAACTGAAGGGTAAGAAGAAGAAGATAAGTAAGCTAAAAAGGACTATTCAAGATAAATTTTCTCTTTGTGGACTTTCTTTTTCACATTGAAAATTTCCTGTAAGAAAGCATTTTTCCATAAACAATGCATAAATTGATTTGTTGATATCTCCCAAACTGTGAACCCATTGATTGTGGACTTTGGACCATAAATGTATCAAGGTATGATGAATAATCAAAACAAATTTCAAGCAAATCCAGTTTATATTTTTTAAGAAATTGGCGACCGTCACCTCAACCATTTTTCCTTTTTCTTGAAATTTTTGCATCTATTGGCTATGATTTTTGGTGAGTATATGCATAGTGATGATACCAACAACCTCACCAAATTTCATAGAAAACCAATTTGTATTTTGAGAGATAATGGCTAGACAAAACCGCTACAAGAAGTTAGTTATAGGAATTTGGTTGACCCTGGTGCAACAAGTTTTTACATATGGATAAGACTTAAGTTTGATTTGGTGTTGTTATGTTGTGCTAAGATATTTTAGAAGATTGCTAAACATTGGAATGAATTTGAAGAAATAGTAGTGTGGACACAAATTGATAAGATATTTGGGATATTACACATGAGTAGAATTTGGCCATCTCACATACAACTGGAGTAATGTGCATTTGGGTTTACCAGAAGAAATTTAATCAGTTTCATGAGGACATGAAACATCCTTTGTCCGGGGGAGATGTTGGGTGCCAGTTTGATCCTTTTTTCCAAGTTCATTCACTTCCAATTTTAACATCAAAACGTCCATTCTTGTCCTTCTTCACTTAATATATGTCATAATGAGCATTAAAACAGGTAATAAGTTGTCATTTTCAGATTTACTCTTAGTTTTACTTGTAAGTGGTATTTAGAACTGTTTCTAGAGAAAAATCACCTACATTTTAGTAACTACATGAATTTACCCTATTTCACTAGTTATTATAAGAATTGACCATGTTTTACCAGTTATTATAGGAATTGGTGATTAGCATACTTCTACTCGCTTAGAAGAGAAAATTCCACTGGGAGGTACTTCACCAATACTTGGAAATGATGGTTTACCTATGTTACCCTTCCCATGGCACTCGACACTTAGCAGTCAACGCAATTCAAAATACACAAACAAATTGTTACAAGAAATCCGCAAACAGTTGTTACAGGAAATCCGTAGAAATCACAGGTTAATAGAGGCAGTTTTGCGGGATCATTTGTGAGCATATAATGGTGAATCTCAAAACTCCAGAACATGGGTTTTGTCGAGAACATTCCCATTAGGTGAAAAGTGGGAAGGATTCCCAAAATTTTTATTATTTGGACTGTACGAGCGTCTATTTAAACATAATTTCCCAGAATTTCCTATAATTGTCGATTTTCAAAATCACATGTTAAGGGTTGCGCCTAGCCAAGGAATACAATATGTTTTCAAAATCAATATATGAGGGCATAGAGATAACAAATCTTCTAGATTTAATTCCATATATATAAACAACTGAGTAGATGTAAGGGGAGTTCCATATTTTTATTCTAAAAACATAAGGTTGAAGATATATTGTAACTGTTGATTTTGACATTGATGTTGAATACAAAGGAGTTCTGAACAATTTGATGTTTAGATATTTGCAAACAGTCTAAGTTTTCCTTAAAAACATATTCCAGAAGGCCCCCCTAGTCTATGTTGTCTTTTTGTAATTCATTTTAGCAGTTTCTTTTGTTACATCCATTCTTTGTTTTGATTTCTAGTAGAACTAGAATTCATTTTAATAGGCTTGCAGGAAAATGTTACTTTGACTATGTGATCTATGAGTGTTCCAAATATAGATGTTAAAGACAAAAATGTCATTGATTGATCTTTCATCTTCCATTCCATACAAACAATCTTCACACTAATATACTCAGAGTTATCTGAGACTGCAATTCCTTTCTGTCTTTCTTATGTCTCTTTTCATTCAACCTTTCAACTCACATATTGAGATAACCCTGTTTGGACTTGAAGCTTCGTTGACTAAAACAAAGTTTGTTTTCAAGTAGAACTACTTTGACAGTAAATGATTTACTTTTGATCTAATTCCCTACCATAAACAATCAAGTTTGAGTGATCATGACCAAGAGAACCATTTCTATTTGTGAGTCTCACATTTTACTGCTTCGATTTTTAGTAGGAGTTCATAGGAAATTTCAAGACTGGTTCTACACATATTGTGCTTGTGTCTCACAAGTTTACTTACCCGGATTGATAATAAATGATGATGAATCTAGACCACTAGAACATCCCAACAGATGGGAGGAGTGGTATATTCCATTCATGGAAAACCTTTGTAATGTATGAACAATTTGTGGGGATTTAGTGAAAGGGATTTATCAGTAGTCATATAGGTTTCATTCAACGTGTATACACTATTGTACATGTTACAAATGCTTCCCATTGACTTGGAGGACGTCTTGTCATGTGCTTCAAAGAATAACTTGGAGCCACTACCTACTCCATGTAAAATAAATCTAAGCTCCATGGATCTACTTGCCACCTCATACTTAGACGGGTGACTTTGAACTGTAACCAAGATGGTTATTTTTCTATGTTAGAATCCATGCTGATCACTTGTAAAATGAGAGAAATTTTATATGGAGATCCAAGAATTGGAAGTTACAAATTTTCCAACTTTCAATTGGTCAAAGCTAGAAAAAGTTTCAAATAACATTAACTAAGATGTCATGACTTTGAAAAAGAACAGAGAACGAGTGTTCGACATGCAAAGTTTACAAATATGATGCCATTCCCCATTTAATTTTTGGTAGAGAGGGTCAGAGAAATAAATTTAATAACATTCAACCATTAATTTTTGGCTAGAAGGTAGTGTGTGGCAGCTGGAAAGGAGTGTAATAGCAAGTATCGTGTTGAAATCCTCGCAAGTCGCCCAAAGGTTGTAGATTTTAACCTTGTACAATTAATTACTACAAACATATTCTTAATAAAATAGAGAAGATCTAATGACACACACACACACACACACACACACACACACTGATATTTTACCATGGAAACCCAAACCGAGAAAACCATAAACATGTTTAGAGTCGCACCTCTTCTATTCATCATACACAACCACAATACAATTCCCTCATACAAAAAGAGATTTTCCTTCTTGGGAAAAAACCCTAACATAAATTCAATCGCCAGATTTGTGACCTTATAATGAATGATCCAGATTGACTATGAAATTACAATATTTTACAAGGCAATAATACCAAAAATATTCTCAGGGGCTCTGCCCCCAAATCCCTAGATGGGGGCCCACTTCCCCTCATGACTCCAAGCTGAGGGGGTGGGGTAGAGAACCCCTAGACTCCATTCATCCGAGTTCCAGCCCCCAAACCCCTGATAGAAGGGGGGTAGGCATACCTACATATGAATCAGGAAGATAATCAAGGTCCACAACCAACACTAGCTCTAGTCGCCTAAAGAATATAACACGTACCCAACGAAGGATTCATATATCTCATCCAAAGGATTCCATCTTTTATGAGAAAGCATCTTGAAATACATCATTTTATTTACTTATCATTGCCTCCTTATTCTCTATTCATAGTTTCTTCTAATCTATACTAGGAATTTATGTTGGATCTCATTGATTAGTTTAGGGATCGATGTACCACCTCGATTCATAGGATTTTGTTAGCCACTTGGAAAAAAAAAATGGATAGCTCTATGAAGGGTTTCACTCTAGGTTTTCTTGAAATTAAACTCAAAATCTTCAGTTCTAGAATGCTCCTACTAGTTATTAGCGTGTTTTGGTCTGACATAGTGTATAGCTACTATTGAACCTAAAATAAAGCTTCATGGTCTCCCAAGGAAACTCATGTTCCTCATTCTGAATATCTTGTTAGGCTAAGGGCACAAAGCCCCTAGAATTGAATCTAGTCCTAGAGTATTCCATTCTATTAAACCTTGGCCTAGCACACCCTACACACATGTAATATGTTACCTACATGTCATAACAATCCAATGGTTAGAAATTAAGCTTAAAAAAACTAAACCAAAGTTGGTGACTCATTATTTGCATGTACTAGTGTTGAAAACTGTCGGTAAACATGTTGAAGAATCCTTACACTATTGATGGACAAGTGTAGATGAACCTTTAACTCAGAGCCCAATATCGCATGTGAAATGGCCTAGAGTATGCACATGTGTCTTCCTTATGGAACTACAAACTTGGCAGACAAAAGTTCTTGTAATGTGAGATGTTCATCAACACGTTAGAAAAAGCACTGGTAGAGGATATTTTAGTTGGTTGCATTCCACATGAACTTG
>ML812663.1:58347-80178 GCA_009831015.1 Picea engelmannii
GCCCTGTCAATTATAAAAATTATTTTTATTAATTAATCATTCCCATCATCCATTTAAACTTTTAAAAATTATTTTACATTACTTCGAAATTGTATTTTAATATATTTTTTATCATTAAAATACCTAATCTTGTTGTTTTATAAATTGCCAAAAAAACAATATATCCTTTGATTAATTCACTACTATAAATGTGTCCTTTCATAAATTTGATGCAAAGCAAGAACTAGCTACTAGGCCACTTCTTCAACTTAAACTTTTATTATAAATTTTTATAGTACTTTGACAAACAAAGTTCGTAAGAAAAAAAATATGTTATGCACTTGACCACACTATTTTTTTTATACACTAAACTTTCTATATAAATTATTTTTAATGTAAATTAATATTGTCTAGTAATTTTTAATTCTTAAAATATCATATTTCGATAATACACAAAACACCAGTTTCATATTATAAGTGCTTAAATATTTTTATTAATAAAATAACTTTAAGTATAAAATGGGTTTTAACTCCTTTTCGTATCCTTTTAATCATTTATGGGTTTTAACCCTTTTCGTATCTTTTAATTATTTATAGGTTTCTTTTTTTTGAAATATTTTAATGATTAAAAAAATGAGATTTTTATACAATGGATTTAATGGTTAAGAACATGTACTTCCACCTAAGAGATCATAAGTTCAAAATATATAATTATTATACAATCTCAGTGAGCCTAATAATTAAGAACTAGAAGAAAGTCTTGTATACCAATTTGATGTCTAACTTAACTGTGATCTTAAAAATAAATTATTATTATTATTATTATTATTATTATAAATGATTGAATATTTTTATTCATAAAATATATTTTAAGTATAACATGAATTTATTTATTTTCTCATAATTGACCCTCTTAACCACATATTTAATAAAATATTTCAATAATTAAAAAAAAAAAATGAAACTTTATTAATATTTTTATTCATAACATGGATTTATTTCCTTTCTCATAACTCATCATCTTAACCACATATTTAATAAAGTTACTTTATGAGGACTATCCCTTGCCATATTCAAATATGTGAATGTAATGCCTTTCAAATATGTGAATGCAATGCATTCTTAGAAATGCAAGTGTCCTTTTTGTGAGTTTAGTGTGTTCTGTAATAATAATGCATTTGTTTATATATATGGTCGACACTGAACTAAAATTTGTTAAAATAATCAAAATTATGTAACCATATGTTTCATATCTTCTCAATATCTACTATTTTGTAAATTGAAATGGATAAATAATATAATATAATATATATATATAAATAAAAGTAAAATACAAGTATACACAAACACAATATTATTAAATATGTATTTATTTAACAATATTACATATATTTACATGCATAAGGAATATAAATTTTGTAAGTTTATATGGTATTCTTCCATTGTTGTGGTTGTTAGTGATGTATTGAAGAAAATGATTAATTACATGTATAAGAATATAAATTTTATAGGTTTATATGGTATTCTTTTATAGTTGTTGTGGTTGTTAGTGATGTATTGAGGAAAATGATTCAGGTTTATCATGGTGACTAAGTTATTCTATTTTCAAAGGATATAATGATATATAGTTTTTTTAAATGATAAAATTAATGTAATACTTTGAAAAAGATTTATTTTTGTTATGACATGTTTGAGTTGAATGATGGGATGGTCAAATTAATGAGATTAAGTGTTATTTTTATTTCATTTTAACAAATAATTATCATAACTACAAAATAATATTATTCCTTCTAAATTTCTTACAAATAAATTGGTTAGCACATAGATTAGATATTGGGACTTTTAGATGAAAAAGCAGTCTTTTGAATCCTATAACATTTTTAAGTAATTTTTTTTTTTGAAAGATTTGAATCATAGATTGGTTAGCACATAGAGTAGATATTGAGACTTTTAGATGAAAAAGCAAGTCCTTTGAATCCTATAACATTTTTAAGTAATTTTTTTCTGAAAAATCTTGATGTCCAAATTTTCAAACTCTTATATGATTGTAGAGTAAATTTCAAGTGAAGGTTTTTTTAAGATTTTAACACATTATGATTGGTCATACCTTTTTTCATATTGTGTGTCTTTCTATGTGGTTGAACAATCAATTTTACTCTCCTAATAAAATTACCTTAGTTTTGGAACGAGTTCCATTAAATCATAACTACTTGCTTAAATTGCATTAACTTACCACTAAAATGTGAATGGGAGAAGTGTTGTTGGTGACATTGTATGATCCACTGAATGTAACTCAAGTGTATAAATATATAAACTTATGTTCTTTTTGAATCACAAAACATGATAATATTTTATTTTTATTGTGCACCTATAGTATAATAAATGTATGATTTAGGTTTTTGGCTACTTAAATCCCTTCCAAGGAGTTTAGGATGAACTTCTCTTCTTTTTGAATCACAAAACATGATAATATTTTACTTTTATGGTGAACTTATAGTGTAATAAATGTATGATTTAGGTTTTTGGCTTCTTAGATCCTTTCCAAGGATTTTTCCCCTCGAGTTTGATCTTCCTTTAAATATATGGATGTGGAGAGATTCCAGTGGATTTGCTTGAGTTAAGGATATAATTACCTACTACTATTCACTTTGGGATTCTATTAGCTTAACACATTTTGATCAAGGCCTCCTTATTTGAGGCCTTGTTTCATGCTTGTCGTACATGCTCCTTATACCTTCTGAAATGTGTGTCTCTTATAATGGAACAATGCTCCTCCAAATTATATCACTATTCAAATAAGAAAATTATGGGCTCAATGATACACCATTAATATTTTAAGTGTTTTTATTCAATTTCTTTGTATTTAATAGATTAAAAATTACTTGAGATTGAATATTGGCATGTGTTATTTAGTGGATTAGAAATTAACTAGGATTGAATATTCACATGTTATCATGATCAATATGATGGATTGTTGTGGAATTTATTTTGGTATACTTTATTTTCTTTTAACTACAAAATTGATCATCAAAATAAAGAGAAATCCTAACAATTCCAAGGAACTTATTTTTATTCCTTAGCTAATGAATCACATAGAAGATTGCTTATTTTTCTTATTTCCTTAGAACTATCTCAAGCTACTATTTTATTTATAAACTCCTTATTAAATCATGTTCTCTCTTACAACTTTATACTGATAACAACTTTATACTGATAGCTGGACTACTTTGTTTATTTCTCTCTTAGTATTTCTTTCAACATTATCATGAGGATATTTTGATCTCTTTTCTATTTCTCCTTAAATGTCCATTTACCTTTTATTTCATGGTTTATCCTCATTCAAATCATTGGTACTCTTATAAGAATGATATGAAACTTGAATACACTCGTATTGGAAGCTAAAAAAATACATATTACATATTTCACATGGAAACAAATTATAAAACTTATTTGAAACATGATATAAGATGAAGTGGCTAATGATTCATGTGTTGGTGAACCATGTGATTCCCCATGTTGAACTACAAACCATGTTTTTAATCATGAAATCTCTTCAACCATTCATATTCCTTGACAAACCATCCTTAGAACAAATATTACCATATCATCTCTTCCTATTTTAATATATATTTAATCTATTACTATCTTGTTGATGTTTGTAGCATTGGACAAGAACTTCTGAACAAGTCTAGTGTCAGACGTGTGGAAACATCCAAAAAAGACCTTTCTTATCTTTTTAATTCACTTTAAATAAATATAATTATTAAAGTGAACAAACTTTTATATTGAGTTGATTAATGTCTGATTTTACTCTACTGATTTAGATGAATCTCAACCATTGATCTCAAGTGAGATTGAGATTTAATCTCAGCTATTGATCTCAAAATGAGATTAGGGTTACGAAGATTTGGTCATCAACTGAAAGTTATAAAAGAAGGGCAAGGTAGAAGGGAGAGACATCGAGAGAGACAATAACTCAATTGCATAGAGAGACAGAGAAGTTCCTTAGTGTGCATTACTTCATAAAGGTAGTTCATCCTTAGTTGAAGAGAGTGGTCAAGAAGGAAAGGGAAACAGAAGCAACAACAATGACATGGTCGTACAGTCGTGTGGCTAAGCATTGTTTGCATTTTTTCTCTTTTTTAGTGGGATGATTTTTCTAGTGTGGGAATCCCTTGTAAGTTTTGATTAAGTGAATGAAAAATTGATTTGGATGGAAGTAAAAATTTGTTTGTGTACTTGGGAATTTATTTTTCTTCCGTTGTTTAATTTCCATCTAGTGTGTAATTATTCTATGGTTCTGATTTTCTATTTAAAAAATCAACAAGTAATTTTTTCTTGAGATCATAAGGAAGTAATTTACTTAGGGTTGAAATTATTACATGGTATCAAATCTTGATTCTTTGATTGAGATTTCCAAGTAACAATAGACAAATATAGCAAATCTGAGGACCAACATGAATATTTGACTGACTTGCAGATATATCTAGCTGATTTGAGGTCTAGTAGGAAGATCTAGTGTAGATCTCAGTGACCAGCGGGAATATCTAGCAATTATGAGGACCAATAGGAAAATCTAGTGCAGATTTGAGTGTCCAACATACAGATCCAACAAATCTGAGGTCTAGTAGGAAAATCTAGTGCACATATGAGTGACCAACAAAAATTTCTAGTAGATCTGAGGACCGATAATTAGATCTAGTGAAGATATGAGTGACCAATAAACATATCTAGAAGATATGAGGTCAAATAAATAGATCTAGTGCATACATGAGTAACCAACAACCATATCTAGTGCAGACTTGGGGTTTATAGTAGCATATCTATTATATATAAGTAACCAACAATTATATATAGTGCATATATGGGGTTTACATCAACAAATATATTGGATCTAAGTAACCAATAATCATATCTAGTGCAGATCGAGGTTTACATCAACATATCTATTAGATTTGAGTAAATAGCAGTCACAACTAATGCATATACGAGGTTTACAACAATAAATCTATTATATTTAAGTGGCCAATAGTCAGATCTAGTGTAGATCTGTGTTTTACAACAACATATCTATTAGATCTGACATCCAACAATTGGTTTTTACTAATGCTTGAAGGACTAAGCACATTTTCATGGCATTTTGTTTATATATGAAAGATGGTAGAAAATAGTCTCAAGTTTGAAGATAGATTCGATGGAGCTTCAAAATTCCTACCCTAGAAAGAAATGGTTACTTTGATTTTGAAGGAAAATTATCTTTGGGATATTGTTGACAAAGTAGTTCCTTCACCAACAGATCTACAAAAATTAGCAACTCACAAGCCTAGTTCAATATAATATAAAGGTATCTACCTCGAGCCATCATTAAAGGTATAGAAAGAGAACCAAGTGAATAGAGACCAAACAAATATACACTACCACTAGAAATGAAACTATCCTAAGTGTGCCAAACAAACATAGAACAATAGGAAAATAACACCCTGGAGGAGTTGGAAAAAACAAGAACATAGGGATATTCGTACAGGAAGTGAGAAATGCATACCAGAGGAAAGACATGAAAATTAGTTAGCACAAAGAATAAGGAAAGGATATTCCTATAGAATTCAAACTATAAAAATCCTACATAAAGGACCACTCAATGACCACAAGAACCTACCTTCTTTAAAAGAAAAACCATCACAAAGCATGAGATACTTAAGGACAACCATAGTTTCTCCATTTTTTCCCATAGAAACAACCCTAAATAATTGAATAGAGCCATTGCCATGGGCAAGGGATAATAGGCACAACATTAAAACTATTCAACAAAAAATCTAACAATGCACAACAATAATTAAATCCCATCAGAAATGCAACACTCTTAAGAGTGCAAAACTAACATAGACCAGAAAAAAAACACCAAAGCAACTCCAAACTATGGAACAAAGCCACCACCTTGGATAGGGGATAACAAGCACACCATTAACACCACCTCAACAAAGAATCTGATGATGCCAAAGAATAATTAAAGACCACCAAGAATTCCAATCCAATAGAGACCACACTAGAGAAGTTGTTATAAATAGGAACAAGAGGAGATGAATGCATACCAACAAAAAAAAACATGAAAGACAGTTTCCATGAACAATAGAGAGAGGATATGCGTATAACAATTCATCAAAAACTAAATTGTA
This sequence comes from Picea engelmannii, assembly GCA_009831015.1. Lineage (NCBI taxonomy): Eukaryota > Viridiplantae > Streptophyta > Pinopsida > Pinales > Pinaceae > Picea > Picea engelmannii. The sequence continues at coordinate 64,500 of ML812663.1, forward strand.
ACAAGCCTACCTGAAGGAACAGTCAATGACCACAATAACATTTTTTCAATGAATAGGTAAAGTCATTAAAATAACAATAGATTGATTTGTTTTCTTACCTTCCACCTCAATCATATGGGATTGGTGTTTTGCTTATCGATCTTCCAAGGCTACATATATCCATGTAATATATATGCCCATGTCTTCCACTTTAGTATCATCTTGGATGTTGTGTAGTGTCCTTATTTTGTCTTTTCTATGAGAGAAATCATCGTACATGTGATCTTCTTTACATCCCCAACATTTGATTGGTGGTCTTCCCCTTTTTCTTGAGGAGACTTCCATGTTGGATTCATTCTTAGTAGACTGATTTTGTTGATATGTTCTAGGACTAGTTTTATTGAAAGGAGGTTTGAATCCCTTCCTTCTTTGATCAACTTTCTCCTTCTTCTTATCCTTCAAGATTCTCTACCTTTTCTTTGCTCATATGCCTACTTAGATTTTCTAATGGTCTTTGTCAAAGTTCTAGGTTCATCATATTGAATTTTATCTTTACAAAAATATGACAACCCACTTAGAAACCTTTGTATTTTCACCTTCTCATCCTTAATAAAACCCCACATACTTCAGAAACTCCAAGAACTTATTTTCATATTCTCCCATGGTCATGCTCCCCATATTGAGTTCTAATAAACCTTGCATCTTCTTGTCATAATAGTGCTCTGAAAGATACTCTTGCTGAAAATATTTCTTGAACTACTTCCACGAAATATTACTCTCATCAATATGCTCAACTTGCTTCAATTGATCCCACCACATAGCATATTTTCCACGCAAATGGTATGTGGCAACCCTGGCTTCTAGGTTAGAGGAGGAGTTGTGCAATTAAAAATACTTTCTAATTCCAAGCAACCAAGATTCAACATCATCTCCACTTTTTCTTTCACTATCAAAGGATGGTGGCTTAAGCTTCCTAAGCTCTCCTTGCAACATGTCTGGAACTCATATCTTTTGTTTGATGCCTAATAGGAGACACTTTTGGACTACTCCTTGACTCTTGAAATGCATAATACTTCCTAGATCAATGAGTAGGTGATTGATGTCTATGAGTTCTACTAGCACTTCTTGAGTGACTGGATCTTTTGTAGTTATGTCTCCTTGCATGATTTTTTCCTTGTTCCTCATGTATTGAGCTTGATCCATTCTTCACTTGTCTCTGCAAATGATTTAGGCTTTGCATCAATTGAGTGTTTATTTTATTTTTCTCCTCTTGTGCTTTCATTATATTCTCATTGTCAACTTTATAATTTTGCACTTCCATTCTCATACTTCTCATAGTCTCTACCAATTCTGTTGGCTCCACTCTGCTCCTATGCCCATTAGATTATGTCTCTACATTCTACACGCTAATATGTTGGTATTTGGATTCTCTCTCATGACTATAGGCTCCATTTGCATCCTCCATGTCTCTAATCTACAAACTTGAGCTTTAATTGATATGATTATACCCCTAATCATGTACAATGTGCAAGCAACCATTTTTGTTAGAATTATGCATATTATAAAACTCTTGTCAATTAATGTTATAGGTGCCTCTTCCCTTCAATTAATCAAGAATCCTATCACACTTCTTCAAATTATAATAATTCAATATTATTCTCCTCTAAATCATCTTTCCAATGACTATTCATATGCCTTGATATGATCTCTAAGCTAAAATTTATGGCTTCCTGAAAAATCCATTTTCACCCAATTTTCCATTGTGCAATTTCTATCAACTAACATAAAAAAATGTTGTCAATTAATGACAGAATCCTTGATTGAATCTGGATCCAAAACTTCCTTTTAGCAAGACTTTTCTATAAACCTATATTCCTGGATATTCGGATCCAGTTCAAGTTACATAATTCCTTTTAAAAGTTCTTCGGACACCTAGATCTTTGGATATCTATATCTGACTTCGAACCTTGCCAAAATTAAAGTTTAAAGTGAATCTCGGATTATTAAGGTTCCACCCTCCAAGTTCTGACCACTACACAACATAGTTACCCATTTGACATCTAAACTCGTGGAAAAGTGGTGAATGTTGATAATTTTGGATTCCCAAATCTTCAAATTCACACGTTTCCATCAACAAGGTTTTGATCATGGTCTTTGAGGGGAAAGACATCCGACATCCAATTTTTCGTTAAAAAGGGATTTATTTTCATCTCCACTAGGTGTTATCTTGGATTAGGGGTTCCACCTCAAGTATTCACCTCAGGGTTTTGCGTATCATTCTCTGCACAATGAATTTTTTTCTTTGAAACATAGGTTATTTGTTGCATACATGGCATCTTTTGATGTGGTACTGCTGACGTGGCATCTGCTGGCGTAGCAACTGCTGACATGGTAACTACTAATGTGGCATATGATGATGTGGAAATTGTTGATGTGGCACTACTAACATTGAAACTATTGACGTGGTAACTACTAATGTGGAATTTTCTAACATGGAAACTACTGACATGGCACTACTAACATGGCACTGTTGACATGGTACCTACTAAAATGGAAAATACCACTACTAACGTGGAATATGTTGATGTGGAACTATTGGCATGGCATTGCTGATGTTGATGTGCTACTTGTTGATGTGGAAAATACTGATGTGGCAGCGCTGACGTGGCATTGCTGACATTGAAGTACTAACATGGCAGTATTAACATGGCAACTACTAACATGGAAACTACGGTCCACAGGGAATCCTAAAGGGATTCCATGTCACTCCTCCAACCACTCTAGCCCTACCTCAAATATATAAAATCCAGACTTTTAAATAATTCCACAAAAAAAATTCTCCAAAAATTTGGATTTCCAAATCATCACCATTCCAATGCAAGGTTTTACATTCGGCATCCAGCTTTTCGATGCAAGATTTATCTAGATACAAAGCAACACCCACCATCTAGATATCTGATAAACTAAATGCAATATTCCCTTGCGTCGAAGTTCCACATCTAGATCTGTGTTTTTTAATAAAGACACTTAAGAAGAAAATTCAAGATTTCCTCGATCTCAAATAATCCAAGTTCCAACATACAAGGTTACAACATCTAGGCTTCTCAATTAAATGTTGTTTGGATCCCTATTCTCTCGACCTGTCACCCTTGCCACCATGACCTGCCACCATGGCTCTTCCATGGGAAACCTACCATTGTGGTTCTGCAAAGAGAAACCTACCATTGTGGCTCTGCCATGTCACCCACCACTTGGATTCCATGACCTGCCACCATGGCTCTTCCACGAGAAACCTACCATTGTGGCTCTGCCATGTCACCCACCACTTGGATTCCATGTCATCACAATGTCATTGTACGGAAAATATTCAAATTTTCCCAAATTTACAAAAATGTATAAAATTCAAGAAAGGCCTTCGGTCGCCCAAGCACTCGCTTGTTGGCCTCTGTGAAAAATAAAAATCTTCGCCCTATAAGTCATCCCATATGGACCAAGCGCTACAAACTGCACTCTGATACCAATTTGTAATAGATCCCAACCTCCAAGATGATTCCCATTACTACCCTTTTCTACTTTGATACCAATCTGTCACATACCTCGATACCAACAAACTTGAAAGTTCGCTTCGATGCCAATGTATCACGTACCCACTTCCCAACACTGCCTGGGTACCTCTAAAATTTTCTCTCCTAGGAAATTTTGAATTTATGATACCATTCTATGAATAAAGAACATGCTACACACACATGCAAGTAACAAGAAACATGCATGATTGTAAAAGAAGTATTTAATAGGCCATGCACAACAATTAACAACAATAAGCATGTCATAACTTATCGTAGAGATAATTTACACATCATAAATAAATTATAGAGAATCACAAAGAGAACTTATCTTTTAAAAGAACAATTCACCAACTAGTTGCATACGTCGGATGTTCCACCCAACCGTAGTCTCTGTTGCACATCAAATCTATGCAACAAGCCACTCTCGAGCTAAGGCTATAAATCCACAAGGACGAGTCCTAGGTTGACTCAATTTTCTCAAACCAGTCAACAATCAAACTCTCACGGTTTTCTCAACTACACAACAATCCCAATTTACCATCTCTCTTCCCCTTTAGTCTGCACAATCCAAAGAGATGAACCCCCTTCTCTGTTATGTATTCCCTCAAGTTGTTCCACCTCTTCCCCGGGATCGAGTGCTACTGGCTAGGAAATATCAGTGTTGTAAACTCCAAGGATTCTCATTCGTGGAAAATACTTTCACAACTGTCAACATTCTCATGCACACATGCATCAATTCCTTGTTGGAAAATACCAGTAATTCCTACAACCAAATATCCATGGCTCACTACCCCCAACAATTCGTTTCCTATGCCCAAACCTAGAAAAAGAGTGAGAAATAAGAATGAATGAATGATGAACAACTCCAAAATGAGTGAATAACAATGAATGACCAACCCCCATATAGCCAAGAACATGGTTTAAATAATCCAATCTGTAACGTGGCCTCCCCCTAGAAGCTCACATAATCCCCCCTCCTTTTTCCACTAAAATCAAGCATGGGTAAATAAAATATAATAAAAGGATTAGCTCCTCTAGATCCCTGTCTTGTGGAATAATAGTCCCCAATAACTCTTTCCTTGTTTATCTTGCAACCAACGATATATTTTATTTTATTAATATTCAAAGTTTTACAATTCTAGGCTCTTTGGGCTTTTCAACTTTACAGGAACTCCGACCTTCCATCAAATAAAAAAATGTATATTATTAATCTGGGGACTCAAAATCGGGGTATTACATACTCCTAAATGATTCCCCATCAATATCCTGAGCTACAAACACATATAGTGTGAAGATATTACCCATAATGTGGAATTCATAGTGGAATATTATATCGTTGGAACAAATTTTGTGTTATAGACATTAGAGGAGTGGTGTTTTCCTAAGTATTCAATGGTTATACTCCTTCGAAATGTATTCTACCGACCATTGAGAAAAACTTCTCCCTCTTAAACAAAATACATGAAAGTGCACTATCAAATTTCTTAGGTGCTTCCACCTAAGAACATGAAAAAATGATATTTTGACTTCATGTATCACCTACACTATATGGAGGCTTTTTCACCAACCTCAAATTCTAAAATTCTAAACTTCTCAAATATAATCCAAAAAGATATGATAAATCTTCTAACAATCCTAGCAACGACCATAGAACTTTAGAAGAAACACCTTGTCACCAACCTCAAATTCTAGGCCTCTCAAAACTAATCTAAAAAGACAAGGTGAATCTTCTAGCAATGACCATAGAACTTTCTCATTTGAGAGGGGAAATTGTATCTTTAACATTTGTCCAAACACTTATTATGCATAATTGGTCCAACGTCTTAACTAGGTTTGCATCCATGGATTGTCCAAACACTTATTATGCATAATTGGTCCAACGTCTTAACTAGGTTTGCATCCATGGATTGGTGGAACTTAGAAGACATCTAGGGAAAAACCCTAGCAAGCACATTTAAAGGCCTACATAGGGACATGTGAAGTTAGTAAAGGAGAAGTGTCCATAAGATAGAAAATGGACAACATTTTCACTCTTACAAATGGCAATGCATAGTTTCTTGTAGTTGTTGACTATAAAAAGAAAACCTTTATTCTTTTGTGCAATGAAAATAAAAATGATCTTGATGTAGTTAAATTCACATTTTTATGAATAAATTAGTTATGAGTTTAAATATTAATACATATTCTTGTAGTAATCATTTTGTCATAAAGTGGATCCAAACTTTATTCCAAAAGGTCACCTACATAATTTTCCATCATTTTTAACAATTTGATGAAATCATTGAACATGTTTTCAAATTTTATATTATAATCCATATTTTGGATAGTCTTATTTTAGATTTTTTTTAATTAGTTTTGCCAAACACGCATTATAATCGCATTATAATAATTGATAAGTTTGATTTTTTTTTTTAATTTAATTTTTATTTGAAATTTTAATATGACCTAATTATTCCAAGTGGAGGATTAAGTATTTAAATATTTTTGTATTTGTTCGAATAAATTCATTTAAAAATAAGAAATTGGAAAATTTGAGACATATCTCACATACATTTAATCCCCTGACATATTTAATACCCTACACATTGACATATTTAATATCGTGCAATGATCTAGTTAATATACTATAGTCCACATGTCACCGCAAACTTAACTTTCACTACATCACAATTGGCATCTCAAAGTTTGCAACTAGCTTTGCTTTGCATGGGATATTCCTACATGAATTTATTGGGCTTCCTCTTGTTCTTCACTAGCTCGCCACCATTACTCAAGCCAAGGCCAGAGGACGAAGATGGGGGACATAGATTGACAACAAACTTGTTGCAAACGTGAGGGCAAGTGACGCAGAACTTGAAACTTAACCGCGAACACGAAGAACCTTGTAAAATATTCAATGAAGGTGGCATTCAACTTGCCTAAACTATTGTACACGTTACTAAGGCTTCCCATTGACTTGGAGGACGTCTTGCCATGTATTTCAAAGAATAACTTGGAGCCACCACTTGCTCCATGTAAAACAAGTCTCAGCTCCATAGCTCTAATTTTCACCTCATACTTAGACGAGTGACTTTGAAGTTCTTCTGCTATGTTAGAATCCATGCTGAGAACTAGTAAAATGAGAGAAATTTTAGATGGAGAAATGAGAATTGGAAGTTACCAAATTTCCAACTATTAAGTGGTTAAGTTGGTCAAATCTAGAAAAAAAGTTTCAAATAACATCAACAAGGATGTCATGTAAAAAAACAAAGAATAGGTGTTCGACATGAAAAGTTTACAAATATAATGTCATTCTTCATTTAATTTCTTGTATAGAGGGTAAAAAAATAAATTTAATATCATTCAACATTAATTTTTTTGGCTAGTTGGTAGTGTGTGGCAGCTGGAAAGGAGTGTAAGAGCAAGTATTATGTTCCAATCCTCGCAAGTCGCCCAAAGGGTTCATATATATCATCCAAAGGATTCCATCTTGTATGAGAAATCACCGTGAAATACATCTTTTTATTTACTTATTATTGGCTCCTTGCTCTTTGTTCATGGTTTCTTCTAAGCTCTACTATGAATTTATGTTGGATCTCGTTCATTAGTTCGGGGGTTTATGTACCACCTTGATTCATAGGATTTTTTTAAACACCTAGACAAACTTTTTTGATAGCTCTATGAAGGATTTCTCTCTAGGTTTTCTTGAAATAAAACTCTAAATCTCCAATTCTTGAATGCTCCTACTGGTTATTAGTGTGTTCTGGTCTGGCGAAGTGTATAGCTACTATTGAACCTAAAAGAAAGCTTCATGGTCGCCCAAGAAAACTCATGTTCCTCATTCTCAATATCTTGTTAGGTTAAGGGCACAAAGCCCCTAAAACTGAACCTAGGCCTAGAGTATTTCATTATGTTAAACCTCGGTCTAACACACCCTACACACATGCAATACGTTACGTATATGTCATAGCAATCCAATGGTTAAAAATGAAGCTTAAGAAAAACTAAACCAAAGTCGGTGACTCATTATTTGCATGGACTCGTGTTGAAGAATCCTTATGCTACTGATGGACAAGTGCATATGAACCTTTAACTCAAAGCCCAATATCTAATGTGAAATGGCTTGGAGTATGCACATGTGTCTTCCTTATGGATCTATAAACTTGGCGAACAAAAGTTCTTGTAATGTGAGATGTTGAGAAACACGTTAGGAAAAGCAATGGTAGAGGATGTTTTAGTTGGTTGCATTCCCCACATGAACTTTTCAAACTTTATATGATTCATTATGTGTATAACTAGAGGTTTAGTATTTTATTTATTGTATTTKTTATTAGTATGTTATTTTAGTTTATTATAAGCAAATTTATTATAAATATACTAAAATTTTCKATGATTGTGAAGTTTGTGCAAGAAACTTGTCCACACAAATTTGCCTAGTGATTAAAGTTTGCTATTTGACACAGATTCAATTTTTTGTTGTTATCAACATGTTTGGAATATATCAAGAATTTTATTTATTGTATATTTTATTARTCTATTATTTTATTTTATTATAAATAATTTTATTAAAAATGTACTAAATTTTATGTTGATAAGATTCTCGACAATAAACTTGTTCACATAAAWTTTTCGTGTAAGGTTTTCCATTTGATACAAATTCAATGTTTTGTTGTTTCCAATATGCTTGAAATATATCAAAAATGAAACTAACTTTAATATTCAAAATTTAATACTCAAGAATTTTATTTATTGTATATTTTATTAGTCTATTATTTTATTTTATTATAAATAATTTTATTAAAAATGTACTAAATTTTTATGTTAATAAGATTCTCGACAATAAACTTGTTCACATAAATTTTCCGTGTAAGGTTTTCCATTTGATACAAATTCAATGTTTTGTTGTTTCCAATATGCTTGAAATATATCAAAAATGAAACTAACTTTAATATTCAAAATTTAATACCATTGTAAAACACTAATTATTAAGTCATTTTTTTTACAATGATTTGAAATTACATTTTAATATGTTTTTTTACCATTAAAATGCCTAATATCTTATCTTTTGACTTTTGACTGTCACACAAAAAACAATTTATCCTTTCATAAATTCACTAATATGAATGTGTCATTTAATAAATTCTATGAATGTGTCCTTTAATAAATTCTATGCATAACAAATATTAGTTACCATGCAGCTAAACAATCTAGTACTTTGATAACAAAGCTTAAAAATCAAAGCTTATGAACACACTATCTTTTTCATACATTACACTTTCTATATAACTTATTTTTAACGTAAATTTATATTCTATAATATTTTTTTACAAAACGCCACTTTCATATTATAAGTACTTAAATATTTTTATTAATAAAATAATTTTAAGATAAATTTTAAGTATAAATGGGTTTAGCCCCTTTTTTATCCTTTAATCATTGATGGGTTTCTTCCCTTTGAAATATTTCAATTATTTAAAAAACGAGACTTTCATATTATAAGTGATTGAATACTTTTATTTATAAATTATATTTTAAATATAACATGGATTTATTTATTTTTCATATCTCGTCAATTTAACCATATATTTAATAAAATTAAATACAAAATTACATTATGAGGACTATCCTTTGCCATATTCTAATATGTGAATGCAATGCATTCTTAAAAAAATGCAAGTGTCCTTTTTGTGAGTTTAGTGTGATATGTAATAATAATTTAACCATATATTTAATAAAATTACATTATGAGAACTATCCTTTGCCATATTCAAATATGTGAATGCAATGCGTTTTTAAAAAAAATGTAAGTGTTATTTTTGTGAGTATAGTGTGATATGTAATAATAATGTATTTGTTTATATATATTTTTGAGATATATTGAAGTAAAATTTGTTAAAATAATCAAAATTATGTAGTTATATGTTTTATATTTTTTCAATATCTATTATTTTGTTAAATATTTTTTTTTTGGAAAAGTAGTTATTTTGCTATTTAATTGAATTAAAGGTAACTTTCCAATATATACAGGTTTGAAGTCATTACAACATATTTATTATGAGTTTAACATGTCATTTATGGGAATTGAATCCTGATAGGGAGGATAACAATTATTCTTCACAACCATCCAAGCTAAACCTAATTGACATCCACTATTTTGTAAATTGAAATGGATAAATATTATTTTTTATATATCTATAAGATCGACTATTTTATAAATTAAAATGGATAAATATAGGTGATTTTTTTTTTTCAAAATAAAAATGAATATATTTATAAATTATCAATAAGATATTATGAAACACACATTTATTTAAAAATATCATAAATAATTGCATACATAAGGAATGTAACTTTCGTACGCTTATATGATATTATTTTATAGTCATTGTGGTTGCTAGTGATGCATTGAGGAAAATTATTTGGATTTATCAGTTAGATCATTTGGATTCTAAAAAAACATAATGATAAATAAAAAACATTATTAATAAAATTCTTATAACACTATAAGAAGGATTAGTTCTTGTTGTGGCATTTCCTAATTGAATGATATAAGGGTTAATTTGATGATATAAAATGCTATTTTTATCTAATTTTAATCAATAATTACCAAAACTACAAATTGGTTCTATTGATTCTAAATTTCCTACAAATAAATTGGTTAACATATAAAATAGATATTAGGATTTTTAAATGAAAAAAAAAAAGTCTTTTGAATCTTATAACATTTTTAAGATATTGATGTCAAAATTATGATTGTATAGTAAATTTAAAGTCAAAGTTTTTTCAATATTTTAACATTATGATTCGTCATACTTTTTCTCATATTATATGTCTTTCTATGTGGTTGAACAATCAATCCTAATAGAATTACTTTGATTCTAAATTTCCTACAAATAAATTGGTTAACATATAAAATAGATATTAGGATTTTTAAATGAAAAAAAAAGTCTTTTGAATCTTATAACAGTGTTAAGATATTGATGTCAAATTTATGATTGTATAGTAGATTTAAATTCAAAGTTTTTTCAATATTTTAACATTATGATTCGTCATACTTTTTCTCATATTATATGTCTTTCTATGTGGTTGAACAATCAATTCTACTTTCCTAATAGAATTACTTTTATTTTTGGAATGAGTTCCATTAAATCATAACTAGTTACTTAAATTTCATTAACTATCTACTAAAATGTGGATGGGAGAGGTGTTGGTGGTGAGATTGTGTGATCCACTAACTCTAACTCAAGTGTATAAAAGGATAAATTTCTCTTCTTTTTGAATCACAAAACATGACAATATTTTACCTATATTGTGAACCTATGGTATAACAAATGTATTATTTAGGTTTTTGGCTTCTTAGATCCCTTCCAACGAGTTTAGGATAAACTTTTCTTTTTTTTGAATCACAAAACATGATAATATTTTACTTTTATTGTGAACCTATAGTATAATATGTTACAAAGAGTTTCTCACAATTGATCATCAACAAATGACCCTCCATTCTTTTTAAATAGAGATCATGGACCAATCGAGTGTTAAGTCATGGATCAATGTAGTCATTAATCGAGGAGAATATGAGCTGTCAGATCACTCTATGTTGGGAACATATCGTGACTGTCATATTACAAATGCATAATAATGCATACTAAGGAAACACACTAATAAACACACTTTAACCTAACAACACATTAGATCAAGTTGATCTTAACTAACTCCTAAGTGTCTAAATATCCTAACATCCCTCTTAAGAACTTAAGATAAGATTGAAAGATTTACAAAAATTACACAATAGAAAAAGGAAAGAGGCATTAGAACCTATCCCCTAATAACAACTTCCTAAACTCCCAATAATTATATTAAAACGTGAATTTCACTTGAAAGAACTATTGAAGCTCTAATTTGACTAGCACTATTGAAGCTATAATATAACGAGCATTATTGAAGTTCAAGAGTGAAGAGAACTATTAAGATCTTGGAACAATGAATTAAACTAGTGTCAAATTGATGCTGTACCATGCTAGGGACAACATCATTATCATTGAGGTATTATGCATGGCCTATATGTGAACTAGGAATCCCCACCCAATGAAAATGAATAATAGTCCCCATTTTGTTAGAGATAAATCGTTGAAACTCTTATTGTAGTCATCTAAATGTGGCGATTGGCATGGAATTTTGGTGTTGTTGTTCATAGATGCATCGATTCTTAAACTATCAAAACTTGGAAATTATATGTGCGTCTAATGATGTTTTAAGAGGAGTGGCGATTACCTAATGGGAAAGGATTTTTTGGGTTCACATTGAGAGATGCCATGTCACTCTTAGAGGAATGGTTTTCCGAAATGTATATCACATATGTACAACGATGCTACATTACAAAGTATCTTGTCATGGGATTGATTGTTTGAATATTATATACTACATTAGTGAATTACAAATAATTATTTTTCGTGTTTCAACCAACAAATGGAATATGGAATATGGTTATAGGTGTGGAATAATGATCCAAATGAGGTGTTGATTATGTATTCATGATTTGATTATGCCTTTGTTCTTTTATTTAAGTTGTATTTTATTTAAAAGGGTAGGTGGAATAATTAAACTAAATTTATTAAATAAATTGAATTATAATTAAACCTCATTCAACTTGGTTTTCATTTCATTTTTATCTCTCTTAGTTCTTTTAATATTAATCATAACTTAACAAAAAATAATTTCTCCTCAAACCATAATATATGTCTTAAGTTCAGGATCTGAAAAAAACTGTAGAAAATTGTAGAAAATTGTTAATATGTAAATTGTGTTTTGAGCCGGTGGAATAAGTGGGTGGTCATCAATGTCCACTTGGATAATTTTGAGGCATATGTCACCTAAATTAAGGGGATGTCCACCTTGGAGGATTTGTTTTTCTCTCATGAAAGGTTATTGTTGGAACATATGGTCTCATTTGATTCTTTTTTGACTTAGGGGGACATTGACATGATTTAAGGATGATTATTTGTGCAACACCCCCAGTTTTAATCCCTATGTCTAGAATACATTATGTAAATGTGACTTAGGTTGGTGAGATGGTAAAGTTGGAAAGGGGTCGGAGTGCCTAGAAATGTAATACTTCTATATATATTAATAAAACACATTGTTAGTTGCAAGACATACATTGACAAGAGATAGGGGGCTATGATTCCACGAGAGAGGGGGATAAAGGGGATACATATTTTGTTATTATTTTTATTCGGCCATCTTGGTTTTGGTTGGGAAAAGGGGTTACATGAGCTTCTTGGGGAGGCCATGTGGTTCTTCATTTCATCTAAATATATTAAACCCTCTCTTGGGTTGTTTGGGGTTGTTCTTCATTCGTTGTTAATCCATCATTCATTCACTCTTGCTCATTCGTGTGCTCTTGGTCTCAACATGGAAACGAATGGCTAGAGGAGGAGGAGAGCCATTGTGACATGGTTGTGAGGAATTATTGATTATTCTAGGAGGGAATAGATGCTTGTGTGCATGAGATTAATGGGAGTTCTGAAAAAACTATCCACAAATGAGAATCCTTGAAGTGTCCATCATTGGGATTCCCTAACCAGTAGCACTGGAGCCATGGAGAGAAATGGAACAACCTGAGGGACTACATGGCAAAGAAAGGGGTTCATTTCTTTATGTTGTGCAGGATGAAGGAGGAAGAGAGATGGAAATTAGGATTATTGTGTGGTTGGGAAAACTTGAGATCTTGTTAGCTAATTGTTGTGTGTATAGATTCGGTCGAGGACTCATCTTTGTGGATTCATAGCCTTGGCTCGGGGGTGACCTGTTGTTGAGATTTGGAACAATGGTGTCTATGGTTGGGAGGAACGTCCTTGGTAATGTTGTTGTTGTTGTTGTTAATGTTGTGCATGGAATACTATTAAGCATTCTTTTATGGTTTAGCATGTTCTGGTTAATTGCATGCTTGGATTCATGTTCTTGATTAATTAGAGATTGGAAAAAAAATTCAAAATCAGTCCAAGAGGGTGAATTTTGGAAGTACCTGGGAAATGGGTACATTTCATATCAGTATCCGGGCAAATCGTTTAGGTATTTCTTGTACTGAGTATGTTACAAATTGGTTTTCAGAGCATCCTTGAAGTGGGTGTTTTGAGGTAGCATCGCTCGACCTGGTGATTGGGTACATTACAGGGTGGTATCAGAGTTGTAGGTTACAACACCAGACCTTCAAGGGCCTGCTACAAGATGTTGGACAGTTGGTTGTCATTGATGTCAACCCTTGGAAAGTGATCTTGGAGATTGATGTTAACCCTTAGAGATTGATGTCAACCCTTAGACATTGATGTCAACCCTTAGAGAGGTCCAAAGATGTTGAAAATTTGATTGACACTTGTATGATCGAGATTGATGGTGAGTTAGTTGGGTCCATTTGATGTAGTCTACATGTAGCTTCGAAAGTGTGGTTATGGGACCCAAAATTGATTAAGGAATACAGACATGAAGGAAAGTCAAATTGTAGGTAAGACTATCATAGATGGATAGTACTCATCGTTCCATTTCCGGTGATATGTGGAATGCCACGTGGTTCCTCATGGTTAGGGAGATATGACCTTGTAATTTTGGAAGCCTTGAAGAGTGGACAAGAAGCCCCTATTTGGTTATAAGTCTTGATCAAAGGGGTAAAGTTGTTGTAACAAGAAAAATATAGAAGTGCTAAATTAAGGAGAGGAGTTACCTAGCAAAATTAGATAAGCACCTCAAGGAGTCATTCACAAATACACTCACACACTTATTCATTGATTATATTTCTTGTGATCTAGTGATCTTTTGCTAAAGTTGTGACGACATATTTTTGAGGTAGCAAAGGAAGGTCGAAGGAGAAAGTCTTGGGGTTGCGACAAAATCTAGTTTCTGAGGTATTTGCGGGTTGCAGGTCATTAGGGCGCGGATGTACACGGGCTGTAGTGGAGGAAAACATGGATATTTGTGGGTTGTAGAAGATAAAGTCACGTATATGCAAAAGGACTTGTGAAAGGTTGTGAAGGGATGTTGGTACCAGGTTGTTGAGGACTGTGGAAGAGTTACAGGTCAGTTTACAGTATCAAGTCAACTACAAGATCAGAGGTAAGTTTTAAGAGTTACATTTATGTGATTGTATCTTATGCTTGGTGATGGTATGGTACATGCTTGAGAGGCATGTCTCGTTGATGTATGGTACATCTTGGTGATCATATGATACATTGCTAGTGGTACATTCTTGGTTGGTTGGTATCTAGTTTGGTATGGTACATGGTTATGAGTGTAGGCACATACTTCAGGCACATGGTGTGAGGCATATTCCTGGTACATGTATGAAGTGCATGTCTTAGTGATGTTGGTACTTGGTTGCAGTACACCGTTGATAGTACTAGCTTGATATATCCTATGGTACATGGTGTATGTCATGATTGAGACATATCATGAGTGATATGGTATCTGGTTAAGGCACATGGTTTGAGGAGCATCTTGGATATTTGGCACATTGTTTGAGATACATTTTTAGTATTTGTATGAGGCATTCCATGGTGACATTGATGCATTGTGCATGGTTGATGTACTTGGTGTAGCACATGGTTGATACATTGTATGGTATAGGTGTTGATGGTTGATGTACTTGGTGTAGTACATGGTTGATGCATGGTATGGTACAAGTGTTGATGTGCATGGTTGATGCATGATTTGGCATAGTCGTGGTGCATGGTTGATGCACGGTTTGGTACAGGTGTTGGTGCATGGTTGATGCACTTGTTGTGGTACAGGTTGTGGTACACGGTTGATGCTTGGTATGGTATGGGTTGATGGTTTAGTACATGATTTGGTACATGGTTGAGACACATACCCTGTGATGGTATGTTGGTGATCTTGGTACATGCTTGGTAGAGGCATGTGTTGGTGATGTTGGACATCTAGTTAAGCGGTGTCCTTGTGTATGATCCATGTGAAAGGATTTGGTTGAGTATCGATGACAGTGACAGGTTGACAGGTCACATGTTGAAGTGATAGTGGCAGTGAAAGTGTCATTGACAATGACAGTGATTGTGGTAGTGACAGTTGGTCTACACTTATATTTCAGGGTGGTTGGATGGGGCAAGGAAAGTGGGTTGTATCCTCCTTCTGATTGAAGCCATAGAATC
>ML812664.1:0-37461 GCA_009831015.1 Picea engelmannii
CACATCTTGAGTCTTTACCGAAGTTTCCTTCTAAAAGGCGTAAAGTTAATAAAAGTGGTACATATATCTCTACCTCCCAGACTTGTGATAATCCAGTTATGAGTATTGAGTCAAACCCGAATGTCATAGGGAGTCCATCAACTCCTATATCTTCTGTGATTAGTGGGATCCCTTCGAATCCTTTAGCCTCGACGGTTGGGGTGTCGGAGATACCCGTCTCTACTACTACCCAACCTGTGGGTTCTACTCAACCCATAGGAACAAACCCTTTTGGATCTCTTTTTGGTATGCCAGGTTACAATTCTCAGTCAATACCTTTAGTCTCTAATTCATTTTCTTTTGGTATGCCCAACATGATGTCGCAACTCTCATCCTCCATTCTAGTGACTAATGTGAATCCTAGTTTTGGACCTGGACGCATGGCTCCTCCGTATACTCCTCTCTCGTTTTTTGGAGGCCATATTCCCCAAATGAATCCTACAGTTGGAGGTTGGCCTCCTTTTTCTTCTAGGCCTAATACTAGTTTCAATGCTCCTAGATGGAGTTCTCAACCGGGTAGACAAGTCACTTCCTATATTCCATCCTTTACCCCCTTCCTCCATGTTGATTCCGAAAAACACATTTATTATGGGGAATCCCCCTCTGTCCTCCGGAGTTCCATCTGGAGTGAGTCAGTTTCATGCTATGGGAAACCCCTATCCCGAAGCCCCTTCGACTAGGGGAAATGTATATGACCCTCATTATGTTGTTTCTGCAGGTATGTTGCCTATACAACCTTTTATGAATTAGTTTGGAGGAGGATATTATCCTACTGGATAGGGCCATGGCATATATCAGAACCCTGTATTTCCTGCAATCCATCCGTCCCAATATTTCCTGGGAGCATGGGCTCAAATGCCGCAACCCTGACTCCCTTTTTTGGCCACGCTTAATCTGCCAGATTTGTCAAAATTAATGAATGACCCCGTGCGTCACGATCCGTTATGGCCCCCCATCCCAACCAAGCTTCCTTCAAACATTCCAAAATTTGAAGGCAAGACTAGTGAGGATCCGGGTGATCCTGTCACTATTTTTCATCTTTGGTGCTCATCTAACTCCCTTAATGACAATTCTATTCGTTTGAGGCTATTTCAATGCACCCTCATAGGGGTCGTGATCCAGATTATTTTTAGCACGAAATGAGAGCATAGATATAATAAAGAAATGTACATAGATATTTCAGATATCCAATAATATAATAGAAATGTATCAGATATGCAACCATAAACATAAAGATACAATAATACACAATTTTCTATTAATGAGCGAAAATGTACAAAGACTGTAAAATATAGAGTGAAAGACTCCCTAGAATGGTGGCAGCTTATATATGAGAAGAGATGTGTCTGTTACTCGCATTTGCAAGAATATAATTTTACAATGAAGCTCCAAAGGCCTTTTTATCATAAATAAAATACAAAAGCCTAACCCCAGAATATGAAAAGCCAACAATTTTGTGGACCCCATTTTGGGTAGTTTGGTGTATCAACTTCTCGGGGGCGTAACTTTGGCATACGATCTCCATTTGGGGCGCATGAGAGCTCATTGGAAAGGTATTTTCGATGAAATTAATTTTGGGGGATCAATTAAATCCTTTGTCTATCATTGAGAAGCTCGATCCCGAAAAACCTTCATTTAGGCCCTCAAAATGGCCCCGAAAGTTAAAAACTGCTAAAAATACTAAATTACCCAAATTTCCAAAAAATTGTTTTGATCCAGTTGGAAAAGGTGGGTGGCCACCAATATCCACCTGGATCAGGTCACTGCGAAATGGTAATTGAGCTACCTGGGAGAACATACATAAACTTTAATAAGATGGTTTTGGTCTTTCTCAACCACTTCCAAATGCCGGTTCGTTGCGATGTTGATATAGAACTTTTGTTGGCCCTCTGCCAAGATAAATCCACACATATGTTAGACCATATCCAAGAGTGGTGTATATGGAAGAGGTTGATCAAATCCTACATTCATCCAAAGTTTTTGTTGGAGTGGTTCCTTAAGTCCTTATTGCCTTATATTTCAAAGGATGTCTCTACATCCAGAGTAACATATGAGCAGGAAGCTATTTTCAAAGCCCAACAATTGGACCTCATATATTCTCAATCTGCGATGTTGTATGAAATTATTCTTGACGCGCCGCAATCAAACTATGAACCTAGAAAAAATATTGGGCCTCATGATGATGACATCATAGGCTCTACAAATGCTAAGCCTACAGATTTGGTGATGAACGAGTTGAAATATTTGTCTCTAAGACATCCTGTAGAAGGACAAGCTTCGACTTCGTCCTCCACTCCCACTCAGTCGGTGGATGTGCATTCTGTATAGTCATCAGATAACCCAAATGGTAACCATAAACTATGATGGAATAGAAGGAAAATATGAGGTAATAATAGTAAGGGTGGGAAAAATAATAACAAATCTAAGGACGACACTAACAAAGATAGATCGAATAATAATGTTGGTGAGGGAAAGAAAGAAAAATGGAAGGTGAAGTTTCCTTGTAAACTTTGTAAATATTATCACCTTACCCACCTATGCCCCAAAATCAAGGAAGCCTCAAGGCTCTTATCACAACCGTCCGTTGTGCTGACAAATCTGTTTCCACATAATAAACAATGGCGTCGGGGACCTCCAACACTGCAAATGCATTGAGCGAGAGTCAAAACCCCTTGACACATGAATGTGGCCATCTATGTGTTAATATGGTCAAGTCTTTGATTGATGTAGCAAATCGATCTCATGATTACAGTTCTTCACAGACTGTTGTAGGTCTAGACTCTCCTCCTCCTCTGGAAACACCCTTGCAGATCGAAAAGATGAAACCTCTGTCTCGTATTCCGAAAGGAGTACTAAAGCGCTTTGACCACAATCCTAATGTCAGAGATGCCTAGAACTATTCGATTGTCGAAGATCTAGGTTAATCCCCTTATGCGATGTCAACTTTGGAGGTGCTCTAGACGTGTCCTTCACAGAGGAACGCCATGTTATCTACTTTAGGAGCTCTAGACCTGTGTTTCTCGAAGGTTATTAAGTTTGACGTCAAATATGTTAGGCCTCTCTTACCTTACCATGTGGCCTTTCAAATCATGTGGAGTACACGAAAATTACCATCAAATGCATTGTAATTGATGAAGGTGCTACAACATGCGTGATGTCCCTAACCTATTGGAAATCCATTGGCTGTCAGAGTCTATCCCAATCTATGACTATGTTGACCGCTTTTTATGGGTGTTCATTCCAACCCCACATAATTCTTCCCTCTTTTACAGTCCAGTTAGGTGGAAATACAGTGGAGGTTGATACGCCCCTCGACTATAATTTACTACTATGGTGTAATTGGACTTATTGCATGACAACAATCGTGTCATCAGTTTTCCGCACTTTATGTTTTCCTCACGAAGGGAAAATAATGATGATTGATTAATTTTCCTTTGTGCACGCTAGTCCTAATGCATCATTTGGACCTTCAGTCCCTATGATCGAAAATTCTCTGTAGGAAACTGAGGATGTTGGTGTCATACTGTATTCTTCTCTCATGGGTAGCTTTGATTTCATGGCACCAATTCATCACATTCATGCCATTTCCAGTGAGTCTTCATCATCGATGAGGTCTGTTCCTTTCCGTACTTTGTATTTCAACAACCCCTGGGACCTACCTTCCCCGACTATGTCATATGAATGTTAGTCACATATTGGGATGGAAATTCCATTGTCAGTGGCAGAAATTATGTATTAGTCTATTCTTGACATGAATGTTGACCTAGATCCTTTCTCCTCACAGCCGGACAAGGAGGATCATGTTCTATATCCCGTATGGGCTGTCCAATCTTCTTGTTTGCACGATTTACTCGACGATAATTTACCCTCAGATGAAGCCATATTAGAGGCCATGTATGGTCCTAATAGGCCTTGGGACGATATGCATCATCACTCCTATTTCCTCCCAATGCTTGTTAGGTTAGAACAAGAGGAATTTATATATACCTTGAGTGAGATACTTAGACATGCTGTGGTTCCATTAGATACACATGATATTTATGCTGAAGGAAACATGGAAAATATTTCTCCTACCGTCATGATTGACATATCTTGAATTCCTAGAAAAATTGAGAACGTGTATATCGGTGCAGATTGTTCCCCTGAAGAAATTCAAAACTACACTGATCTCTTCAAATAATTTCGTGATGTATTCACTTGTTCATATGAAGAGATGCCAGGTATCTACCCTAGAATTGTCAAACATGAGATTAAGACCCATCCAGATGCTAGATCCTTTCGACAATGTCTTAGAGCTATTAATCTTAGGAAGGCCGTTGCTATTGAGGCAGAGATAGAGAAGCTACTTAATGCTGGTTTCATCTACCTAGTTCCCTTGACTTAATGGGTGTCCAACCTCATTCCCATGAATAAAAAACAAGGCTTGTCCTAAATATAACTTCTTGACTCCTTTTATTGACCAGATTCTTGACGAGTGCATGGGAAGCAAAGTATTTTGTTTTATGGATGAATTTTCAGGGTATAATCAAATTCAAATCACACCCGAGGATCAACATAAGACAACATTTATTTGTCCTTAGGGTACTTTGCATACTGGAAAATTCCTTTCGGCCTTAAAAACACCAGGGAAACCTTCCAACGTGCCATGACCTTTCTTTTCGCGATCTCAAGAAATTTTTTGAAGCTTACTTAGATGATCTTGCTACTCACTATCGCAAGAGAGTAGATCACTCCACTCACCTTCAATTAGTATTTGAGAGATTTCACTACTATCAGTTTCGGTTGAACCCTCACAAGTGCATCTTCTCCATTGGGTCTAGCCATATTTTAGGATTCTTAGTATCTGAGCATGGGATCATGGTAGACCCTATGAAGTTTGAGAAAATACTTCGATTGCCTCCCCCGTGCAACATTCGACAACTTCAAGGTTTACAGGGGAAGGCTAATTTCCTGGTTTGGTTCATAGTGAAGTATGTTGATTTAACTAAGGGTTTGATGCATTTTTTGAAGAAGGATACTTTGTTTATATGGGATGAGCGAGCCCAAGAATCGTTCGATTCTCTGAAGAAATCTTTGGTATCGACACCTCTGTTGAAGCCTCCAAACTACAGTAGAGACTATTTTATTTATTTCGCTGCTTCCGAAAGGATGGTTGGTATGGTTCTGGTTCAGGAGGATGATGAGATCCATGAGCACATTTTCTACTTTCTCATTCGAAACCTGGTCGACCCTGAACTTAAATACTCTCATGTAGAGAAACTAGACTTAGTCGTCGTACATGCGGTTCAAAGATAACGACATTATATATTACTTTGAAAAACTACTGTATTTACAGATATCTATCCATTTCAATATGTCCTCACCAGGCGTATCATAGGGAGGAGATACAATAAGTTGATTGTTATTTTTCAAGAGTTTGATCTCGATTTCGCTTCGATGAAGTCTATGAAATCGCTAGTTTTTTCCAATTTGATATCAGACTTCCCTCGACTAGATGAGGAAATTTTTCATGATGATTCATTCGCAGATGAAAATATATTCCTTATCTCATCTTCAGACCCCTAGTATGGATACATTCTAATTTATCTTCAAACCTTGAAGCTAGCCCATCATCTGTTGAGAGATGATCAACGACATATACGTCATCAAGATAAGAACTACCTTATCATCGATGACACTTTGTATAATTGAGGAGTAAATAACATTTTACGTTGTTTATTGACTCACGAGGAAGCTGAGTCTTTTCTTAATGACTGCCACAGTGGGGCTTGTAGTGGTCATTTATCTTGGCTTGAGACATCCGAAAAAATATTGCGAGTCGATTATTTTTGGCCATAAATTTTTAAAGATTGTGTTGAAGCGGTTAAAAAGTGTCACACTTTCGAAGAGTTCAATCAAAAAATGTGCTCGTACCCAATCCCTCTTCACCCATTCATCATCGTCGGTCCCTTCACAAAGTCGGGGGTAGATTTTATGGACTGTAACCTAGATTCGGTTGGGGGCATCAACATATCATCGTGGCCATGGATTTCTTCACTAAATGGGCAGAGGCCATGCCTACCATTAATGATCCGAAATCGGATCCAGAAGCCTGATAGGGCTTGAAAAATGCTAAAAAATGAAAGTGCTCAGAATACGACGAAACCTATGCCATTACGTCCGTCTCATCTTCCTGATTCCGGTGGTATATTTACTTTGTCAAACGGGCTCCGTATGGAGAAGATATCGCGTTCTGTCCGATAAGTCAAACAGGCAAAACAAATTTTGTTGACTGTGCAGTCCGTATAGTCTGTACGGACGCTGACGTGGCATGTCCGTACGTGCGACACATGGTAGGTCCGTACAAGGGACAGATGGCATCTCCAGGGAGTGACACGTGGCAGGCAAATTTGAGTGTACGAAGGTACAGTTGGACGTATCTGAAGGTGACGCGTGTCACCACTGAAAGGGTGACACGTGGCACGGGTGACGTCACTAGGTGACGTGGCAGGTTGACGCAGCAGGTGACAAGGCTGATAGGTGGCAGTATGATAGGTTGATGTGTCAGTACGGAAGGGTTGACGTGGCATGCACGTGGGCCAATCAGTGGCTGACGCGTGGCATTCACTAGTTGGTTGGAAATGTGCCACGTGGCCCAGTCAAGGGCTACCACGTGGCACCCCGTGATTGGTTTATGGTTATGTGCTAAAATTATTATGGACCGGATTCGAATCGTTGACCTACCCTCCTTCTAGCGTTTTGGTAAAGTCCGTCGGGCCAATAGGCCACATGGTGTTACTTATTAACCAAACGGCATAAAATTTATTTGAATTAAAACAAAGGTTATGTGGCGGGGGAAAAGGGTCGGGGCTTATCCCCAGCCCTTCGCATTACCACATGATCGGACCATATAACTGACAGGAGCGTGGATGACCGGCGGGAGGTTGTGGAATAGCCCATGGTTCCGGGCCTAACCCATATGACCCGGACCTTTACAACAGAGCACGTGGGAGGGTTGTTAGCCCGAGATCCCATGCGAATCCCACGAGACCCGGTGCTGAACCAACGAGGGCATGCACATGAAGAGGGGTTATAACTATAATCCCACGAGCCTATGCATGCCACAGAACCAGGAGCGGGAGCCAATGGAAAAGGGACAGCGCATGAGCGCTCGGCCACATGGGCCGACTAATATGACCAGGAGCACGCCTATTGGGGGCTGCGCCCATATATTTCCTACATTTTTTGGGTTTTATGCCCATAGTTGGTATTTTTATTGTTATTTGTGCCTATTATTAGCTGATTCCTTCCATTTTTGGGGGATATTGGGCATTTTTGGAGGCCAAATTCTTGGAGGAAGTTGGAGCTGAGAAACCAACTTCAAGGCTATATAAACAAGGCATGTTTGAAGCCATAAGAGGTTAGTCAGAGTAGAGTTATGTTGAAGAAAATCCAAGCCAAAGTCAGTTTGATGCAGAGAAGCTTTTGAGGAGGAGACGTTGTCAAATCATTTCTGGGAGCTCCGGACGTCCGTTTTCTTTGCAGGGTTCTAGAGATCTGGGAGAACATGACCATATCAGTCTTGTATCCATTTGGCATTGCAACGATGTACTTTTGAGCATTTGATAAGAAATAAAGAAGCCTCTGCCACAGAGACAAAGGCCCAGAGACGTAGGCAAAGTTGTGCCGAACTCCGTTATCAATCTGCGTGTTATGGTTTGCTGTTTATTTTTTCATTTCAGATATGCATATGTGTATATGGCTGTTATAATTCCTCTTCTTTCTTCATTCTTTCACTAAGTTTCTCAAGTGGTTAATTAACGCATGCAAAATTAAAAATCAACCATAGTCATTCAAAAGATCCTACGGATCAATTAAATCCGATGGTAAGGTTGTAACATTCTTCGTATTCAACCAAATTGTATCCTGGTTCGGACTCCAAAGAGATATTGTCATTGATCATGGTAGTCACTTTCAGAATGAAATTATGAAAGAGTTAGCATCAAAATTAGGGTTTAAGCATGATCATTCTTCCCCTTACTATCCCTGGGAAAATGGATAAGTATAGGCGATGAATAAATCTCTCAAGGCCATCTTAAAAAAAACTACCAGCCAGAGTAAATCTGACTGGCATCTAATGGTTTTCCCTGCACTTTGGGCATATCAAACCTCAGTAAATAATTCCACCGGATTTTCTCCTTTTCTGTTGGTACATGGCATGGAGTCGATTCTTCCGATTGAATGCGAAATCCCTTCCCTCAAGTTGGCAATTGATCTCCTACCTGACACATCCGATCTTGAAGAACACCTTTTACACCTAGAGCATCTCGATGAGCAGCGTCAAGATGCCTCTATGACTATCAAGAAAATAAACAACATGTTAAGGTTCATTATGACAGGTTTGTCTGTCCTCGGCAGTACACTGATGGTGACTTGGTTATCCTATATGACCAAGCCAAAGAACCATTGGGGGCAGGCAACTTCAATCCCATGTGGCACGATCCTTATATCATGCGATGTGTCTTAGAGAAAGGAGCCTATGAATTGGAATATTATGAAGGGAATATGCTGGATGAGCCCAAAAATGGGCTTTACCTTAAAAGGTTTTATGCTTAAGCCCTCAAATCTTGGGTGTGACCTTTTGTATAATAGTGTATATACATTTTTTCCTTTGTGTCATCGGCTTGCTTATCAAGTTTTTTCTTGGTTGGCACATGTTGATGGAGTATTTAGTTTACTTAGGGTTCACGAATGGTGTTATTCATTATACGCAGAACATGGCTTGCATTGCTTGGGTCATTTACTCACTTGAAGGCAACTGGTGTCTTCAGGTGGCATTCATTTGGAGCCATCAATGAATAATGTGGTTGCATATAGCACCGTTATAGAACTATTACGCGATGCCATATCACATGGTGTTTGGTATTTAGAGGTTCGCCTGGACTCCCAGTTATTCATATTCCAGTTAAATGATAGTTACCGTGTGCGAGACCCTACTCTACTCTGACGATTCCTACATGTACGACTGTTGGAACGATACTTTAATTTCTTACTTATAATCACATACCTAGAAGTTCTAATCATGTATCCAATGCATATGGTAATTATATTTTAGATTGGAATTTTTCACATAAATAAGAAAATAAAACACATTCATGCATATACATATTGTAACATATATAAGTAAAGCT
Organism: Picea engelmannii; assembly: GCA_009831015.1. Taxonomy (NCBI): domain Eukaryota; kingdom Viridiplantae; phylum Streptophyta; class Pinopsida; order Pinales; family Pinaceae; genus Picea; species Picea engelmannii. Next base: position 9,210 of record ML812664.1, read on the forward strand.
GAAGACCAATTTTTTTTGTATTTCATCCTTTCAAAAATTATGGTGTCATAGTACAAATGAGGTTCACACCATTGAAGTACATATATGGATGGTATATAATATGACCATGGCATCTATGCCTGTTGTGCTAGATGCATATCATGATAGAACACTATAGCCTTTGCGAGATGCTGGAAGAGTCACACCCACGCATGGGGTACACCCACCACTTGCCACTGTATAGCCTTTGGAAGATCCTCCACTTGAACCATAGGAATCCTATACATGAATCAAGACAAGTTCCCCTGCACATTCTGCAACACTCTCTCTGCATATCCTCCTGCATGATCATCTCCTCGGCTTCTCTGTCGATGTCATGGGAATCCCTCTAGCCATCACGAACCTACATCTGTGTAACAAAGCAATTGTTAGTACTTGATACCATACAAAAATATTTGTGTTTTTTATTATTATTGAAAATCACAAAAAAATGAAATATATAAAAACATTTCTTACCAATATCACCATAGGTGGAACCTGGTGGAAAAGGCATGTTCGGGTCCCCTCTGTGGTTGATTCCACCGTAAGGGTATTTGTCAATGGATATGACCTGTTAGTGCCACCAGAAAAAGAACTCATCATTGTAGGGGGTTGGCACACTACCACCTCCTGACCGCCTCATCACATCGGTCCACTGTGACATGGCTGGATCACGCTGTCCATGTGAAGTAATCTCTACTCTAGGGCTCAATCCTGGAACCCGATCAAAGAAAAAACTACAAATAATCGATGCAAATCCAAAATTTCTCGTTTTCCCTTGTTTGCAATCTGTCAACTGAATCTTCATGTTATCCAATAATGAGGTACACCGGTCATAAAAAATGGACCTTAAATTCGCCACCGCATATAACATGAGTGACCTTGATGTCTGGTAGAACAAGGATGACCCCAAAATCCGTGTAAGTACAAACACAACGATTTTTGAGCTTAGGTTCTCAATCGCCTTGATTGGGAGTAGGGTCCCTACTTTATCCGTGCCTACAACACAGTGGGTGGAAATGTACTCCTCCATAGTCATACCATCCCCAGCTCCTCGGGCCTTGAGATTCACTACCTCTCCTTGGTGAGAAAATCCCATGATGAAGTATATATCGTCCACTTTAATCCTCAATGGTTTCCCATCGAGGATGAAGGACTCTGTCTCCGGATCCCAGTAGTTTACTAGCAATTGGAGTAATCTCATTTGAGCCCTCATTCCCTTAAGAGCCCAAAATTTATAAAGGACACATCTTTTTAAATCTTGTTGGGCCCCTGCATCCCTTCCTAATTCTACATCTATCTCTTCATGCTCCCTCTCCCTCCATTCAATCACCATCCTGCAAAGGAAAAAACATTTTTTTTGAGTTAAAACCTTTCAAAAATGTGTTCACAGACTTGTATGTGGGATAAGTTGGTAAAAATCATGTATAGGGATGCATATACATGGGAAGGATTCGCTTTTCCTGCATATATGGGGTCGTATACGTGACTCGATGAACTGTCACCCATGTGCGCCCTAGTTTCCATATTATGCCCTCTAATACTCAAACAATGGGGCCTAAAATTGAAATTTAAACCATTGAAATTAAAGTAGAGGGGAAGGGAACTTACTTGGTCCACACAGTTGTTGATTCCATTGATCATAGCTCCCACAATTGATACTTGAATATCGTGGGGAAAATGGCCTAAAATGCACTATGTGGGTGAAAAAACTCAAATGCTATGGTAAAATGGTCTATTTTTACTATTAGTAGAAAGTTTTTACCCACTTCATATAGTTTGTGCTAATTTTTACCTTATGGACTAATAATGCAGTAGAAAGATTTGGTTTTTGGTGGTTTTGTCCAGGATTTTTTGTGGTTTCCAGTGTCATATCACCCGTTCATGCCTTCGACAGGTATATTTTTTCACTGATATATATGATAGGTTGTCAATCCATTTTTCACTCTTGCATCATCCTATGACTGTGATCCATACAAACTAGGTACAAACCGATTTATTAGCGACACATAACCTTCTTACTGCTACTAGAAGTGTCATTATTAAGTGGTAGAGGCTTACCAAACATGGGTGCCCTATTTAGAACCTTTGTGCCATTTGGTGCCCATGCATAAGTTATTCCATAGGTCCGAGAGTTCGTTATAGTTCCGATATGACTTTGTGTTCAAACCCCATATTATTTCTCACAATAATTATGACCGTTACCTATGGGACTCCCCTCGAGTCTTGGTTAAGCTCTTTTCTGACTCTCTTAAAAATGAAAATATTGTCGAGTGAACTTGCCTCTTTCACACTCGTTAAATGGATTTGAAAGGACATCTATTTGGTGTAAGTTTAACCCTTTTTGGGACCAAGTAGACTACTTACAAAAAATGAATACTCTAGTCACCATTGGCTAGAAGAGTTATCCTGGGTATTATTTTATACTTTTTTGGGCCTAGGGGACTAAATCTACGAAAAATGACATTCTATGTAAGTTAAGTTGTAATCACATTCCATCAGCCTTCTTGCAATATTGATCCTATTGTTGATTCCCACTTTCTCATTATAAGCCTCTTACGTTAGCAATTTGCATCACTAGCCAAGAAAAGCATTTTATATATCCTTTTCAACTTGACACCTTGTACCCTAAGAAGAAACATCCCCCCGAGTGTCCATGACCCACATGCACTTCCTTGCATTGAGCATAGGTATGTTCCACTATTTGGAACGATTTGCTTACACACGACACTCATTTCATCTCCTGTATCATAACACTTCTTTGCATATGAAAAAACAAAAAAGGATGGGTGAGAAAATAATATTATCTCATATAGGAAACAGTTGTGTCTCCTTTGAATAGGACACAAAATTTTGAGTCCATTGTCATCCAAATTTTGGGTTTAGCATGACCTTAGGAAGCTGAGCTTGTTACTTAGAGTTTACTCCTCCGACTGGTTATTCTTCTAGTTCCTATGGAGAGATTTTTGATGCTTCCTGTATTAAGAATTTTTATCATTAAGTCTATGTTGCCTAAGTTATCCATATGTCTCATTTTCTTGTTCAAAGGATGTCTATAAGCCTATATCATCCATTTCTCAGAACTCTTGACCTTTCATGTCGGCCATACCCTTAGTGTATCTCAGAGTCACATGAATTTGTAGTCCTACCATGCACCCTAGTCCTACTTTCATTATGGTTAGGTAACCTTGAACTCAACAATTGACATCTCCCCATTGGTCGCTGACTAGGGCCTGGGGGGTTTCCCTTGTGTTCGACGACAAGAAATATATTCACACATTGGAATTCGTGCAGTGTCTTGGATTCCAATAGCCTTATTGGTGGTTTATTCTCCTTTGTTGGTAGTCTTCCTTATTGGATGCTATTTAGAGGGTCTCTTCCGTTCACTACTTGCATCTAGTGCATATGAGAGACGCACAAGGTCGTTGGTTCGTGAACATCCTATTCTTCCGAGCTCCTCCTAATAATAAAGCTATTGCTTTGTACCTTGTGTTGACTGATGAGATATGCCCTAATGCTCTCCTTTCAACATGTCTCCTTCCATCGACTTCAACTCATCTATTCTGGAAATGAGACCTAGAGTATTATGAGTACCTAAAGGCTTGCAATCATCAGTGACAGGTTCTCCCACTATCAACATTTGGGAATACATCAATGTCTCCTTATCGATGCATTTTTCAAGTGTTCGACCTCAACATCCTTATTCACACTTGTAGAATGTATTCAGTTCCTTGATACCTACTTTCATTATCAATAGGTTGTCTCGTGTTTGTTAACGATATCCCTTAATGGCCAGTAATCAAATGAAGACTTATTGTGTTTGACCTCAACTCCTCTATTCACATGATGTAAAATTTCACCTTCAGAAAATAGTGTAGAATACCTCCAGCTTATAATAGCAACATTCCTAATCTGTTGTTGTCTTTCATTGGACCAGTACATATATGACTTCAGTGATCATGGGAGATCATATTGTACTCCACTGCATACATATATCTTCAGATTGATTTTGAGACCGGATTCCATTGTGCCTTGTTCGTGAATATGATATCCTATGGCATATGACTTCTTTGTATTTCCTACTCATGACCATGAAAAACTATTTGATATATTTCCACATGGATCTACAATGTAACTCAGATTGGCAACCATGCATACAAAGACATTATGGATTGTAATATTCTCATGAGTAACTAAAACTTCCAACCGAGTCTTCATTACTCCACTTCTGGGAATTATAATGTATTTAGGCCATCACAGATACTCCTCTAACCTCACACATTAGGGGGCATCTGTTACAGAAAATTTTGCCTCATCCCATGCAACTTGCTTGGATGGAATTTCCATTTCCCTATGCTGACTTGAATTCCCCTTTTGTACCTTTGAGAGACAAAAAAACACATTTTTCCACATACATGCGCCCTATTAGTTAGAAAACAAGCATATACACAGGTTTCTCCACTACAACCCGCATACATCGAGTTTGGTGCTCAAAATTAAAACTTATGTCGGGTTTCCATGCCATGTCACGAGATCCATGATGCTTGACCTTCCATATACTGTAAACACTTTGACTCAGCCCCTCAGTTCCATTTGAAGGCTATAAATTGAGCCATATCCAAGCCTTGAGAGATTCAACAATTCAAATTTGAGAGCAAAGACACTCTGGAGAAATTTCACTTCATATTGAGTTTGCATCCCTTTGTCCTTGAAAGTCTGAACCCCTTGTTCATCCTCCAAGCTCTTCCTTCTTTGTGATGGATAACCTCATTGTCTCCTTTATATGAGCCTTCCTTTGGTGGAAGATTGAAGTCGTGGAGGCCCAGCTGGAGGGACTTAGTTTCTCGGTTCTGATATGTGTCGTTACATAAGTTTGTCACATATATACTTCTGTTGATGATTTTAATAGAAATACTCTTTTCTCATCCAATTGATATCTTGTAAATATTTGAATTATTATTCCATGAGCGTATTTGTCATGTATATTAATGGATTATGCTAATATACATGCTAACATTATATATTATCACTATATGCTTGTGTATCTTGGTTGTTGAGGACAAGTTGCAAGTATAGAGCTTTGAGTTGCATGCTCAATGATGGTATTCATCGAACATCCAGATGAGGTAGGATCTTGGCCTTGTCTTGTTAGCACTTCATTTATATAGCATACTTGGGATTAGAGTTGATTTCTACGTGTCATTCCATCTTTTGTGGTTTACACCATGCCATGGAGATATTTTCCTCATAACACTTCAAAATCAATTCTATCTCTATAATATTGAGGTAATCCACTTAGAAGACATTGGAGTTTTACCTTGTCATCTCGGATGTACTTGACATATCTCAATAGCTCCAAGAATTTATGAAAATACTCATATATGGTCATCTGTCCTAGATTTAGCTCATGGAATTATTTTATATTATCAACATAGTACCTGTTAGAGAAATACTTACACTAAATTACTTCTTAAACTGCTTCCAACAATCTTTCTCTCGCTAATTTTCTTGATCTATTTGAGATGTTCCCACCAAATTGATGATTTTCCATTCAAATTAAATATGTACACTCTAGCTTTCATGTTTCTAGAGTATTCATAGACTTGGAAATAATTTCTTAGCCCAAGAAGAGAAGCCTATACTTCCTAACCAGAATTTACCTCTCCATCAAAAGTAGGTGGTTTTGATTTTCAAAATTCTCCCTACAAGCTATATCTAAAGGCCTCCTTCTTCCTTGCCTATGGGAAGAGGATTTTGAGCCACTCAATGAATATTTAGAGGTAGATGATTTATTTTAAAAGGGATATGTTGGTGTATAAGTCCCATCACTAGAGGTCTTTCCTTTGGTGCTTCAGGATCTCTTACAATAATGACTCCTAGAATTATCCATGCTCCTACCAATAATGTTTGAATTCGGTCCATGATGAATTTGCCTTTATATATATATAACTATGCAACATGGAAGTTTTCAATTGGTTTTATTATTCTTGAACATTGATTAATATTTCATTATCCGCTTTATAGCTTTGAATATTTTTTCCATAATATTCTCATGGCCTATACAATGTTTAGATGGGTGACCTCTTGATTACTATGTCCATTGGATTTAGTGTTTGCATTTCTCCCATGCATATTTCCACCTATGATATATGCTTCATAATAATAGGGGTTTTATGCATCTACCATGATGACAATCTATTCAATCCAAAAAGACTAAGACTTTGTTCCACTTTGCCATTTCATTGTAGAAACCTTAGTAATCATTAAGCATTGTGTGCAACAATTAACTTGTTAGTTTGATGATGCCAACAAAATATCATTATAGCATTTATGTTTATTCTTGATTACATGTCCATACTAGTTAATATTGTAACTTTTCCATGGACCTACTTAATCATTTACATTTCTTTCCCATAACAACCCCAATGTTGTAACATGAGTTGTGATACCACTCTCTAATGCACCCATCCCACTCTATATCCTTATTTAGGGAACAAGGTATTATTTTATGCCTTCCTAATTGTCCTTAAACCTTTGAGGCTTCTTAATTATTTACAGTTAAATGCATTCTCATTGCATGGGTTATAGACCACACATAATGCCCCTTTTGATCCCTAATGGGATAGTTTGAATGAACCTTCATCCACCATCGAGCCATTAATCCTAACCCAAATAATCATCATGCTTGATATAAATATCCACCCCAACCTGTCCTTTGAAGGTTAGACTCATCGATCCTCTTGGAAATAATATTTTTTGAATGACCTTGATAATCTATTGGGCCTCTTAGAAATAATGTCTTTCAAAACACCATGATTAACCATTAGGCCTCTTTGAAAGAACATATTTTGAAAGCCCCCTATGAACCATCAAGCCTTCTTGAAACATTTAAAGAACATCTCTCTAAAGGCCCTGATGAACCATCAACCCTCTTTGAAATAACATAGTCAAAAGGACTTGGTGAACCATTAGGCCTCCTTGAAATATCGAAAGAACATATTTTGAAAGGATTGGATGGACTGTTGGGCCTCTTTGAAAGAAAATCCTTTGAAAGTTCCCAATGAACCATTAGGCCTCTTAGAAATATTGAAATAACATATTTCAAAAAACTCAATGAACCATCAAGCCTCTTTGAAATAACATGTTCTGAAAGGGCCCGACGAACCATTGAGTTGTTGGAATTATTGTCATTGATTTCAATGGATTAATGACGTCATTGATGTCATATTATGGCATTAAAATACACACAATATTAAAAAGATTGATATATATATATATATATATATATAGGTCTACAACTATATTAAAAAAAGAGGTGCATGTGAAAAAGTAAAAAGTGAAATGGTGGTTTCAAACCCATGGGTTTGGGGTATTTGCCCATGGTATTTGGGATATTTTCCCATTGTGTTGAGAATTAATTATTTAATTAAGGGACATTTCCCTTCATGAAGTGTTATGAAAAACCATGAAAAGAGAAAGCATTGGGAGAAAGTGTGTGTGTGTGTGAAAAATGGATTAGCAAATATTGAATTGCGAAATGAGTTTCATGTCATCTAGGAATTTTCATGATAATGTTTTTTTCTAGGATGTTTCAGACCTTGAAATTTGGAAAATATAGAGGGGATATATTGGTGTACATGCGGTACACATTTCAGATGTTGGTTTTCTATACCTTCGAAGATACTCCTTGTAGAAGTTAGGGTTCTTGAATGCTCATGAAATCCATTTCAAACATGTGACCTTGGAACTTTTGCTATAACTTATTTTCTGGGATGTTTCAGACCTTGAAATTTTACAAAGATAGAGAATAGATCTTGTTGTACTTTTAGTACAAATTTCAGATGTTGGTTCATTTAAATTTATGATATATTCTCTGTGGAAGTTTGGGTTTGTAAATGGTCTTGAGATCAGTTTCAAACAAGTCGGCTTTTCATTTTCACTATAACTTTGTTTCTGGAACTCTTTAGATCGTGAAGATTTCATAGAACATAGGATACATATAGAAGTACCTTAGGTAACAATTTCAGAATCATATTTACAACATAGGATACATGGTAACAATTTCAGAATCACATTTACAAAATAGGATACATGGTAACAATTTCAAAATCATGTTTGCATTGGGACGTGTGCCAGATAGGAGCCATTACAAAATGGGTCAATTATGTTCTTTTATGTTCTATTGTAAAAGGATTTCATTGGAGATGAGATCAACATTAAGAATATAACTCCAATAGCGGGCCTTCTGATGGTGCTATCAGACCATTTTTCCATTGGAGATGAAGGGTTGAGTTATTTTGTAGCTTCAAAGAGAAAGGTATCGAGGAATATTCTCTTTTTTTGAAAGTCGTGCTTACACTGAATGCTTTAATGATGGGGAGGTCAAAGTCTATGGATACAAGGGATTAATTAACTAATCTCTGCTTGCCTCATCATGATAGTGTCCCATAAGGGACCCACTCTTGTGCATTTAATTCTTACTATGTAGACTACATTTCAGAGACCAGTAATCACCTCACATGTAGGCATAGGGTAACCGCTCCATGGTATAGTGGAAATGTATGCGTTAGATTAAGTCTATTGGAAAGACTTCTTCGGAGTCGAGTTTACAAGGTTGAAAATCCTTATGATGATAACAGATCCGATAGAACATTTTCCAATAGTACTATCAAAAAATAAATTAGAGTTGTTCATCCATTTATTCCGAGGAGAAATTTATTGGTGGGTAATAGCTCCATAGTTCTCAATTCTCAGGCATGATCATGTAAGTGAAGATTTTCTTTGACGTTTAGTATGACTCATACTTTTTCCTTTTTATAAAAGGGCCAATTAATATAGAGTAGAAAATCACAAGATCTTTGATTCTTATGGTTTCTTGCTGGGTTAGGATTTAGAGTGCATTAGAAAAACAATAGTTTTCTATGTCAATAGAAAATCAAGTAAGTAGTGATAAAGTGCCTTGGCAAAATTTTGATAGGGGGTACCCAATGAAATTATCTAAGTTAGAAAATTTTAGTGGGTAGTTGTGGAGGGCATAACAAATTGTGACTTACCGAGAAGAATTTGTTATCTCTGATTTTAGATACACCTCCAGATTATATCCTTTCATTCCTTTTTCATCTAAAACGTTTACAAATTTTCCTGTGCCATGTATCCCACTTCATTAATCCATTACTAAGAGATGAGAAAGTAGAACAACTAAGATGATCTCTTGAATACTTCATATGAAATTTTAAGGGTTTAGTTTATTAATTTAATTCATATAGAGAGATCTTAGGAGATTAAGACATTGCAAAGGAGTAATCCCAACTGTTTATATGTTGATGTGTGTTCCTTGTTTCTTTTTTCTTGATCAAATTTCTTCATATCCAACAAGCATACATAGCCTTGGCGAAGTTGCCTCTGTATCATACAAGCATATCCCCACTTCCAATGAGCATCCATAGCCTCGATAGGTTGTACTTCCCACACTATTGATAATGCTTTCAACTTCCTTGTGATTTTTCGTTTTCATTCACCCTTAAATATTTGTAATATATGTATTTCTTTTGCAAGATGGGTGTTTTAGGAAGCCGGGTGATACAATAATTTATTTGATATGCTAGCATCAATCAATAATTTTCCCTTATGGGTGTATTATGAGAAGATACTGGTATGTCCTTCACACTCATATGAATTGGGAAAAATATCACAAGTATTATTCAGAAGACATCTGTGACTCTCACCTTTCCTTATACTTTTGAAAACCAATAAGCTCTGTATGAGAGTGATCATGCAACTACGAGCATCTTCTCATCAGGGTTATGAATAGTTGAAGTTAATAATCTAATGGTTGCTCTTTGAAACAAATTTGAATTAGTTACTCCCTTTCAATATATCCATTATCTGTGTTTTTGTGGGAACTGTAATGGTGCAAGGCAACCTTCTCACTTCTGGATACTTGAAGAGATACTCACAAAGGAACTAAGCTCAAATTCTGTTATACAATCCTAATTTCTTGTCAAAAACTGTGCATGGGTAAAGAGGAATGATCAATAGAGACCTTATTAAAAATCGAAGAATAGATTAAATCAGAAAATAAAAGAAAAACTGAAAAGAAAAAACTTTATTCTAAAAAGCATCAGCAAGACACAAAAAGGGAAATGTAAACAATAAGGAAACCTAGTATGTATAGCGCTACATCACCAAAGGTGATTAGGAGAAGTATATTTTGAGTAGTTGATATTTGACAAGGAGATCCTCCATGTCTCCTTCCAATGCCTTAATTCTAAAGGTTCTTGACCCAATTTTTTCATGAATTTGATATGGCCTAGCCACAATTTATGGAATTTGGTGTGTTTTCCTTTCATCTCATTGGCGTTGTCCCATTTATGAACTAGATTACCTTCTTGAAATTTTTTGTTTCCCATAGAGGTTTTATCAAACCATATTTTGATTAGTTCTTGGTGGTGTACTAGGTTACTTTTATATTTCTCTCTTTATTCATCTAATTTAAGGAGCATGCTCAACCTCTATTGGATTACTGAGCACTCCTTGTATTGGACAGATTGAGTTAGTTGCAAGGAAGGTAGGAAAGTATGAGTGGATAGGATATATTCCTATCCATATACCAAAAATAAAGGAGAGTTTCCCAAAGAAGTCTTAGGTGTTACTGTGTCTTCCCATGGGGAATTAGGGAGGGATAGATGCCAATTCCTTTGGTGTTTTGTTACAGTCCTTTTCAGAATTTTGATTAGATTTTTATTTTTGGATTATCCTAGTCTGTTACCTTGATGATAATAATTATCTAGATATTTAATTTTACATTTGTTTTCAAGTGCATATTCATTCAATTTCAAATAAGAGAAATATTTGGCATTGTCAAATAATAAGGAATATGGAACACCAAATCTAGTTATGACATGGGATTCAAGGAAAGATATCACCTAATTTTCATTCACAGCCTTAAGAGGAATTGCTTTAGTCCATTTGGTGAAATAATCTATTGCATTGAGGATGTATTTGTGCAGTTGAGAAGAGTTAGGGTTGATCTCTCCAATAATGTCCTAACCCCATTGTTGAAATGGGCATTCAATCGAAACTAGTTGCAGAGGAAAAGTAGGAATTTTTTCTCTTCTACCTGACTTTTGGCATTCTTGACATCTTCTTGTATATGCATGTGAATCCCTGAATAAAGTAGGGCAATAGTATCATGCTTCAAATATTTTGTGTTCTATAGTCTTGCCCAAAGTGTCCTCTAGAGGGACCATCATGAAGTTTAGATAAGACCTTTTCTGCATCATCTTTTTCCAAACATCCTAGGAAGACACCATTATAGCTCTTTCTGAACAGTATCCCCTTTGTAAGGTGGTATTGAGATGATTTGAGCCTAAGAGATATTTTATTTTTAGGTTCCATATACTGTGGAGTTGAACCATGAGTCAAATCAAATAATACTTCATTTCATGATACCATGGATCAGTGTTAATGTTGGCACAGGGGCATACCCAAGGTTCAATGCTTAACAAAGCACCAACAAAACCCTAACTACCGGCCCTTTCGGCAACACCTACGAAGCAAGCAAAGTCTCACCCGAGGTAGAAGCAGGGGGAGTTACATGACGCAGGTGTCTGTAACCAGGATGGGACACAATTATGTGATAAGAGAACTTCACAGAATATTATGTTAACGCCTAGGAAGTGAACATGCATTAGTTTATTAACATCATTAACACTTCACATCATAATCAAAGACATATAAGCACAATAAAACCAAGTGATTATGCACCCTAAACATATAGCACTTGGCACTGTGATTTAAGCCTAGCATTCATTTACCCTTTAACATAAGCAAAAAAATATATATTCATCACACATCATAATCAAAGCACTAAGAAATTGCATAACATAAATGAAACTACACAAAGCAAACCATGAGACACCAGATATACATGGTTCACCCCAGGGTGGGGCTACATCCACAAACCACTTCACCTCTTTATTATTCGCCAAAATATTACATCCAGTCACTCCTGTGCACTAAGCCACAGAGTCAAACTTTGCACAAGACAAGAGATCTGCGCACTAAGCACCAAATCCTCCTTCTTTACCTTCCAAAAATAGGTCAAATGCACAGAGCCAAAATCTCTTATCATGACACTTAGCACCTGCTCCACATTGAGCATCACAAGAACTAAGCATAGTCTACAAAATCACAGTCGAGCACAAAGCCTCGACCACATATGTTCCTTTTCACAGAACTATTGCTTCTACAATACATTCCTCTTTATTTATACTTTACAAAATCTTACAATAAGGTCTAAACATGGGGAAAACCTATGGGCTGACATCCCATAAACCCGTTACAAAACCCAAAGGACCCCTTACTGGGTCCACATAACCCTAAAAATAGGTGAGATCAGCGGTCTCATCTCCACCTTGGCACTCCTACTTCAACCAGTGTGTCGAAGTCCAAAAGTGGGCCAAAACCTCCAAAACTGACCAAAATTTCCCCAAAACTTGGTCGAGGGCCAACAATTAACAAGGATGTAGCAAACTTATTTCTCCAATAGAATTTGATCCTCATATAATTCATCCTCATAGAATTCACCCTCACTCCTTTTATCCTTCATTGATTTAGCTTCCATCCTACATAGTCCTTGTCCTTTCACTATTTTCGCATGATTTTTTTCCAGATCATGTTCTTGTAATGATGTCATCCAGTTAGTTCTTTTGTCTCCTAAGTATTTTTGTACCAATATATTCCTTACATTAGGATAGGGTACTATCACTTTGGTCTTATATTTGAGAAAGTATGGTCTGAAATGTTTGACTGACTTAAAAAATGCATAGGCTTGTTTATCTATTTATGGAAAATCCAACTCTTGTACACCATAACTCATAAATTCAATTGGGAATTCATTCCCTTCATCATTTTTTTTGTGTGAGGACAACTGCAAATGAAATGTTAGAAAAGGTGTAAAGTATAAAACATTTGCAAAAATATGTGCTCATTAATGCAGGGACCTGGGCTATATGTTCCTTGATATTTATGAATGATTCTTTCTCTTTGGGCCCCCATCTATAATCTAGATTCTTCTTTATCATATCCTGAAGGGGCTTGACAGTTTTAACAAAACTTGGGATAAAACTTCTTAAAAAATTAATATTCCCAAGAAATGATTGCATGGAATTTTTGTTATGGGGAAAAACAATATTTGAGATAACTTCAGTTCTTTCAAGTTATATCATCGTACCATCTTTGAATACAATAAATCCCAATAATTTCCCTTCATTGACTGCAAAAACAAATTTCTTTGGATTGAGTGAAATTCCATACCTTCTGCATATATTAAAGATATTTCTCAAATGGGCTATACGATCCCTTTTGTCTCTAGAGAAGATAGTGACATCATCTAGATATACCACCACACAATCACCAATTAATCTTCTGAATGCAATGTCCATGGATCTTTTTAAACTTTCCCCTATATTTATTAGCCCAAATGGCATTTTAATATAGGAATAGGTTCCCCATTTCAACTAGTCATCATCGGAAACTAAAACTTGATTGTAGCCATAAAATCCATCTAATAATGAGAGAATCTTAGAACCAGAGACACATTGTAGGATTTGTTCCAAGGGTGGCACATGATAATTGTCCTTCTCTGAGGTCTTGTTCAAGTTTCATAAATTAATGCACAATCTTATGTTCCGATTATTTTTTCTTACAAGCACAATATTAGCAATCCATTGGGTGTGTCTAACTAGGAAGATTATTCTTTATGCCAATAACTTATTTAGTTAATCCTTCACATGAGGTTTTAAGTTAGGATGCATCTTTCTCAACTTTTGTTGAAAAGGTTTTGTTCGAGGATTCATGGGGATGATATGTTAGATGATCTTTGTGTCATATGTCTTGAGGTCATCATATGTCCAGGAAAATATGTATTTGTATTCTTTGAATAACTTGATGAATGGTTTTTTTTTTCTAGCTAGAGAAAAATTCTTCCCAAGGTTGATTTTCTGGGGCATATTGCTTGTCCCAAGGTTTATTACTTCAAACTTCATGGCTGAACTATTTGTTTTGCAGGTTGTTACTTTCTTGAACTTGTCTTGAAGATCATAGAGATTTTGAAGACTTACCACTTTTTTGGGGATATTATTAATTGTAGTGGATTTACCTCCCATTGTTTGGATTGTTGTGTTAGGAAAATTAGGATTCATATCCTGATCATGTTGGCCTTCATCTATGAAAAAATCTTTGAATTTGTCTTCAAGATGTAGAAAACTCATCATCTACTGGTCATTATCAAAGACTCTCTAGTTTGTTATATTGTAAGGAATTGAATGCATGCACAATAATTCCATAGAAAAGGTATCATGCATTATTACTTCTGATGAAATTAGTTTAGATGAAACATTAGATATTGAATCAAAATCATAATTCAATGAACGAGGAACAAGGTTGATGTTAAATGTTTCAATTGTTTTTATCGAGTCCCATACCTCCTACTGGTAATGTTTGAGGTGACATGAAAGGAAATGAATGGTGTTTATTACCTGTTTGATTACAATTTCAGAATCACCAAATACCTTTATCTTCCTTGCTTTCCTGTCTACTACCTTTTTCAATCCTTGTAGAAGGGCTTCATATTCAACATTATTATTTGTGCATTGGAACTCAAGTTTGCATGAAATCAATGTTTTCTTTACATTAGGGTCCTTCAGTATGTAGCCAACACCTACACCTTCAAGATACTTGGATCCATCAAAGAATAAAGTCAACATGTTAGGATCATCTTTAGGTTTAGTTATGGACTAATTTTTATTTTTATTTTCTGAATTAAAGGGGTTAGTAAAATTAACATATACTTCTAATTTATCCCTAGATATTATGTTAGGTTGTACATCAGGTTTAGTGTTAGTTCTATATACTATATTACATTGATGCTCAACAATCTAAGTATAATGAAATATTTCGTATTGTGTATTTGATTCTTCATAAGAACAAGTCTCATCAGTGTGATTATCAAAGAAAGAATCATAAGAAAAGTTCCCAACGATTGAATGATTGAACATTATTGGTTCATTGGGATCATTTAAGTCTTTTACCACATGCTTCATGTAACGTTCTCTATCTACTCCGATTTTATTATATTTTCAATTGTATGGAAGCCATAAGTGTGACCAATCGATAAGAAAATATCCATCAAGCATAGCAGACCAATCTCTACTCAAAATCATTCCATAAGTATCAAGGATATAGAATACTATGATATCAATAATTTAGTGTACTTTAGGGTTGGATGATAATTTCATCAAGACATTCTTTAACTCCCCAATAACTTTAACCTTTGACCTATTTAACTGGATGATTTGGATATCAAATTCTTCAGGTTTGACATTGATCTTTTCACAAACTTTAAGGGGCATGACATTTGAAGAAGCTCTTGAATCTACCATGCTATTGTGGAAATTTCTATTAAAGATTTCAAAAGTCAATAAGAAAGGAGGAGTATTATATTTTTACCTTTGTCCAATTAGAGATGCATTCACAATCGACTATTTCTTTGGTGATGTTTTTTCATTGGTCCGACCAACTTTAATTTTCCACTTCATCGCTCCTACATTAGCTTCTTTAGTGTTCTTAGAAGTAGTACATTGCAATGTTTTGATAAAATTTTCTTGGATTTGGGATAAATTCATGAATTCAAATAGAGATATATTAGCCTTAGTCCTTTTCAAATCTTCCAAAAACTCATAATCCAATTTCGATGGAGGAGATGAAGAGGAAACCTGCTTATCACCAGAGGGTGTCTTATGGGTGTTGGATGTTGTCTTAACAATTTTGGAAGAGGAAGGAGGGTTGGAAGATGATGCCTTACTTACAATCCTTGTGGTTACTGCATTTTGGGACATATGTATCTCTTCCACATAATCTCTTATTCTTGTCCCAATCCAAAACAAATGTGCTAGAAGGAATTGACTTCCTTTCATCTATTTCATTAGTCTCTTGAGATTGATCCTATCATTCTTCTTCCCCCTCCTCTTCTTCCTGGGATTCTGTTTGGGTATCATATGCCCAATATTTGAGGACTTGCACAAAATCTTCCATGTTTATGCCTTCTGAGGGAGGGGTTGTCTTAGTGGTAGGAGGAATACTCTTTTCCTTTTTGGGTTGAAATCTGAAAAATTTCTTGGGGTTTGAAGAGCCTTCTCCACAATTCTTCTTTATATTGATTATTTAATTGGACAATTTGTTTACAATTCTTTGCAAAGTTTCCATATATATGGAGTCTGAATCTTTCTTATCCTTGAGAGGTTTGGTCATAGTAGTCTTAGTTTTGAAACCAGTTTGATCTTTTGAAGCTTCAACTCTAGGGTTACCTTTCAGATTGAGCATGCCCTTTTCTACTTTAATGGCTTCTTTTACAGTAGCTTTCGATGTATTATTCTCATCCCTTTTTACAAACATTTCCATGGAAACCATGAGACATGATGTATAAAATTCAATAGAAATATCTTCAATATGCTTGGAAGTTTGAGAAATTTTGTTTATTAAAGTGATAAACCTTTGATTTAAATCCTTAACCTTTTATTTTTCATCCATTTTAGTCCTAGAAAGATATAGAATTAAAGTTGCTGGGGTTTTTTCTTCACAAAAGTTTTCAATAAAAGTGGTTTCAAAATTATCCAACTAGTGATTGAAGCTTGGGATAAACAAAAGTACCAGGTTGAATCTTTGTTCTCAAACATATTAGGAAAAATAATACATACAACATCGTCATGTTTCACATTCATCAATATGACAATAAGTATAAATTTTTTAACATGATCTTCAACAAAGTCTTTCTCATTTGGGTTGAATTTGGGTAAAACATTTCCAGGATGCTTAGGCATGTCATATACTTCCCCATGTATTGCATCAACATCGGGAACCAACCAAGGTTGGTTATTTTGTTGGTTTGGATTCGACCAGTTAGCATTAAGTCCGACCATTGGTTGAGGATTGGTAGGAATTCCTTATCCTCCTTCTCCTTCTCCTTCAGGCTCATCTTCAGGTTCACCTCTTGGTATTCTAGGTGGAGATTCAGGAGGAATGGGAGGTCGACCACCCCCATAAAGTAAGTAATTTTCTAGGTTGAAGTCTGAGGGTTGTGAAACTCCTTGTAAGATTCACGATAGGTGATAACTGAGTGTCCCAATGGTTGGGTTTTCATTGTGGGTTATGTGAATCTCAAGAGATGGTTCTTCAATTCTATAGGAGGTCGATTAGTTTTCTTTCTCCACTAGTGAGTTAGTACACATTTGCAAGTTTGTTTCACTATTTGTTCTAGCTCCGAGTTAGAAAGTTTATGAGACATTGGAGATACTGTTTCAGAGCAAGTAGGACCTCAGTAAGTGGAGGCTTGGGCTGGGATATTAACATAGTAGGAATAAGGAAAGAAAATTTGCTTAGGATTGCTATGTTTAGAATCTCCTTGTTAAGTAGTGTTTATCAATGAAATAGAATGGGTAGGATCTTGCAATTTTTTAGTAGCTATTTAGTTATATGGCCCTCCTTGTAGCATAATTTCTGTTGATGGAACCTCATGGTCTATCGAGAAGGTAAGGGACAACGCTCGATGAAAGGTCCCAATTAGACCCGCTCTCATTTGGAATAGTGTTTCCGACCAATATGTGGGCTTGGTTTCCACTCTAAAAGATTATCTAATATGAATATGAGAACATAATGTTCTTAGATGAATTAAAATATAAAATTAAGTCTAAATAATGTTGTCTAAAGCTATTCTAAATACAATTCTATAATATTCTAACCTATCTTGATAAAAAACAATCTAAATATTATGAGCACAGTAAAAGAGACGTTGTTACTGGCAAAATAAATCATTCATTTAAACAAGTAACATGTGAATATGACAATGAAAGATGACATGATAAAAAATAATTGTAAGTTATACCATTAACATTGCTTCTGTGCTCATAAGGAAATCTATGATGACATAAACATTAAGAATAAATTGAAGAATAAGTTCATACAAATGAGTCCAATAACATTCGTATCATAGACATATGCACTAGAAAAATCTTGAATACACATATCAGAATCATAAACCTCCAAAATTGTCTCTTGCTCTATTCATTCACACAGTAAGAATACTATCTCGATGTACAATAGATCAAAATCCATTTGTCATTTGCAGTTTCCTATTTTATAAAACAAGAGGGACTGTTTACATTCCAAAACTACATGTTTTCAGAGGACAGTTCGAGCTTTTCTATTCATATTCCATATTCAGATTACAGCAAGTAGGAAAGGACAAAAAAAAAAAAAACCAGTTACAAAAATTAAGGCAACCATGAGACCCTTTGCGATTCCATTTGATCTTTGTATTCCTTTCATATCTCATAGTATTCCATGATTCTTTCCAACTTGCTCAACTACATTTTCGCTAAGGCTAGTTGTCCATCACAAATTCTGGTTGTGGCTTCTAGCTTTAAGTGTTGCTCTGTCTTCTTGATGAAGCTCTTGGCTAGTGTAATTAGCTTCATTGGTTTCATCCGATATTCATTCAATACCTCTTGATTAGCTTCGATAAGATTCTCGATATTCATTTGAATGGATTCCCTCTTTTCTTCAAATTCATCTATTCTTAGTTCCCTTGGGGCTACATCATCAATGTATGGCATGATCTTTATTTCAAAGTCTTCAAGGATCTCATTAGAAGCATTCCACAATCTTTTGTATGCTTTTGTAATTGATTTATAAATATTTTGGATCTCTTCTAGTAGTGGCTTCCACATATCAAACAAGACTCGATCCTTTATTTTTTGTTTAGTGGTGTATAGTGGTAGGGTGACTAGTGGATTCTTGTACACACTCTGCCAATCAATAATTCTATCAAAGGCATCTTGATCCTTTTGATATTTATCCTTCATTTCTTCAATATGATATTCAAGCCTTATCTCGTCAACTCTATTCCTATTGATGCCATTCAATATGCATAAACACTTTCTTTGCTATGATTTTAGTTCCTCATTAATACTTGTGGATTTTTCCCTTAGGGCTTCTAGGATGAGGGTTCCTATTTGGTTTCTTCAAGAGACTTCTCAATCCTTTCTCTATATTTCTCTAAACCCTAAATTTTATGCTCGAGATTGTTGGTTTCTACTTGTTCTTCTTGTAGACTGGTCAATTCCTATATATAATTTTTCTTCATTTGTTCCACTTCCCTATAGTGCCTATGTTTAAGGGAATCCAGTTCTACTTTATGTAAATTTTCATTTGCGTGGGATCTCTTCTCAAACTTTGCACTCATTTCATCTTTCTATGTGTGTAAAATATTCTCCATTTCTTCTTTGTGGAGATTCTTCATAATTCTCACTGCTTTTCAAATTCAGTAGTGATGTTGTCCTTTTGTGTGTTCATTGTGTTCTCCAACTCAAAAATTTTGGTTTGTGCCATGTCCAAGGCAGGAGCCAAGTCATACAAAGACATGGAATTTTCCCCTGCAAATGAATTAAGTGTAGAGGAAATTTGAATGGTAATTTATTTGGGGTCACACCCTACCTTCCATTCAATAATTCTTTTGGTTTCTCCCTGTATAAGAGTAGCTTCCCCGCTCTTTATTTTATTGGACCTTTTCTCTATGACTTTTGTTTTGTTGTTGTAGTAGTATTCCCCTACTTATACTACAACTTCATCTAATTCTAATACTTGTGAGGAGAAGGAAAAGTTACTTGGTATAGCCATAAGAAGGGTACATTCCTGGGGGAATGTCAACTATGCCCACACTTGGAGTTGCTGGACTATTTTGGGCCTCACCCAATTTATTCAGTCTTTCATTATTTGCTTCTTCATTTGCTTTCCTTTTTGCTTCATCTTCAATAGCCTTATGTTGTTCTTCCTCTTCTTTCCTTTTCTTTGCCTCTGCTTCTGCTGCTATTATTTGTCTCTCCTCTTTATCCCTTTTCTTTTGTAATGCATCCTGCTAGGATTTTGCTTATTTTTCTATCTTTTTCTTCATCTCATTAGCCAACTTCTTTAATGCTTCTTCTTTTTTATTATTCTCATCTATATTGGAACTCTTCTTGGGTTCATCCTTCACCTTTCATTTGATGTCATATTGGCTCTTTTTCTTCTCTTTATCTTTCTTTTCTTCTTTTCTATGATGTTCCTCTTCTGCTATCATTTCCTTCTGGTGTATCTCATCCATTTTTATTTTCTCCTCTTGTTCCCTCACCTCAAACTTTTCTTGGTCCTTCTCCAAAAGTAATTGGAACTGTTCCTGAGTTTTTTTTTATTTTTTTATTCTTCCATTAGTATCTTTCCTCTAGCCTCCTCATCAGGAAACCTTTGTAGTACTTCTTCAAAGAATAAGGTCCCCTTGAAGGTTTCCTCCTCATAGTCCACTACATGTATCTTAGGGTGAGTAAGGCCAACATGTTTAACATGATTGAGTGCTATGTTTTTAGGGTCATGACCCCTAGGTTCTCCAGTACACAAATGTATATCTCTCACAATGCTTTGACTTATTTTCTAGCATGATGGCCATTCAACAATGTATACCTTCCTATATTGAAAGGGAATGTTGGCAATATATTTTTTCTACTACTTGAAAGGACAAAGGTTATTCTAGTTTCCATGGTTTGGTAGGAAATAGCCCAAATTAATAGTTTATCAGGGACATATCTATGCAAGAGATTTGGGTCTCTTGAGTTTCCATAAACTTTGATGTATGTATAGTACTTGCTCATGTACTAGTATGAAATATCCTTCAAGGCGGCCATGGCTTCCTTTGATATTCTATAGGCTGGATAACCAAAAAATGTAGTGTGCGGAGGAGAAAGGAAAAAGTCACATATGTCATAAATGTGTTTCTTTTAATTTACTTCCCATATATTCGAACAAGATGTATGTACAGGTGGCTGATTTTGGTTCGAACTCCATACAAAGATAGAAAATTGTATAGAAAATCATACAACATCAATAAGATACACAAACATGTAGAAATTGGGATTTTTCATACCTGGGGCATTCCTGACATTATGAAAAATGTTGAATGTCAATATGTCTGCCCAATTGAAGACTTGTCCCATTTTTACTATAGTGTAAGCCATTGATAACCATTCCATCTAAAAATAAGTTCTCTTCGCCTCTCCATAAATTCTGCATATCATAGTGTTTAACATTCTATAAGGTATTTTGAACTCCTGAACATGGATTAACTGTTCTCCTTGCTTAATTTTTCTTTCCTCGTCACACCACCAATCTTCCATCAACTCTTCAAAATCCATGTTCTCTCTCCCAATTTTCCTAAAAAATGGTTCATTCATGAATATTGCAGGCTCTGAGAGGTGGTATAGGAGATTTATGTCCTCCAGTCTCAAAGATGCTATCTTAATATTTTCCTTGCTCACAATTGTAGCAATTCCTTGGTCAATATGTTTGAGGAAGCAATATAATGTGTATTTGTAGGGGAACAATATCAGTCGAACAAATAGGAGGTGAATGGAACTCTTCTGAATGTTCTGATAAACATCCAGGTCCTCGTCTTCATGTGGGAAATACCATTTTTTGAATATATTGTAGATTTCATTGTAATGGGGAAAGTGGGCTACCCCAATTTGATAGTTGGTATATGTAGCTAGGATGTCGCTTGGGTTTACAACAGGTGCATGCGTATTTGCTATGGGGTTTTTCCCCTTTCTAGGTTATGGGTGTGAGATTATGTTGATG
This sequence comes from Picea engelmannii, assembly GCA_009831015.1. Lineage (NCBI taxonomy): Eukaryota > Viridiplantae > Streptophyta > Pinopsida > Pinales > Pinaceae > Picea > Picea engelmannii. Next base: position 30,948 of record ML812664.1, read on the forward strand.
TTGTTATGTCCTATAATGAATGAAAAGCACATAAGTTTTCTGAATAGAAACAACAGTATAGAAAATCAAAATTTAAGCTAATCACATACATGTTGTTCAGGATTTTGTTTAAGATTCAAAACTAGCTTGCACTCATAGTATGCATAGTAGGGTTTTCACAAGTTTACAAAAGCACATAATGAGTTAGTTAGAGTTCAAAAGGAGTTATGTATATGTAAAATTACCCTAAATCCTCGTAAATAATGTTGAGTGGGGGATAGTTCATTTGAAGGTGTAAAATCACTTCGCAATTAATGCAATAAGAAGTACAAATTTCCTCAATCGAAATATTAGTCCTAAACAACTCTCCAAAAATATTATAGGAAGAGTTATCATCGGAGAGGTATATGTACATGATTACTATTCATTCTCATAGAAAGGTATCATGGAATAATAATTTCATGCATTGGGATGTGTGCCAGATAGAAGACGTTAGGGGATTTGAAAGTCTATGGATAAACATGATTAATCAACCAATATATGCTTTCCTCATCATGATAGTGGCCCATAAGAGACCCACTCTTATGCATTTAAGGTTTACTACGTAGACTAGCTTTTAGAGACCAGTAATCACCTAACATGTAGGCACAGGGTAACGACTCCATGGCATAGTGGAAATGTATGCATCAAAGTAATTTTATCAAAAGGAATTTTTCAGAGTCGAGATTACAAGGTTTTCAGAGTCGAGATTACAAGGTTGAAAATCCATATGATGATAATGATTCTGATATAACACTTTCCAATAGTACTATCAGAAAAGGTTCTATCATAAAAGAAATTAAAGTTTTTCATCTATTTATTCCGAGGAGCAATTTCTTGGTGGGTAATATCTCGATAGCTCTCAGGTATGATCACATAAGTGAGCATTTTATTTGAGGTTTAGCATGGCTCATAATTTGTTCTTTTCATACAAGGGCCAATTAATATAGATGATAAAATCACAAGACCCTTGATTCTCATGGTTGCTTGTTGGGTTAGGATTTAGATTGCATTAGTAAAATAATAGTTTCCTTTGTCAGTATAAATTAAAGTAAGTTGTGATAAAGTACCTTGCCAAACTTTGATAGGAGGTACCCACTAGAATTCTCTAAGTTAGAAAATTTTAGTGGGTAGTTGTGGAGGTCACAATAGAAGGTTTGGCATGATTGTAGAGGAGGCCACTAGATTGAGGAGAATAATAACACCAGATTATAGAAAGGATAGAAGTGGCATGTGATTGTTGTAGAGAGCAAAAGATTGTGGAGAGATCCCATGAGATCGTAGTGGGGAGGAATGCATAACCAATTGGAGGGAGTTATCTTCTCGGTGGACTACAAAGAAGGGGCCATGATATTGCAGTGCCATGGTTCCGATAATCATAAGTGGTAGTTGCACGAAATCACAATAATAATTGCCACAAAATTGCAATTTTAATTACACCAAATCACAATTAAAAGGGTATCACCAAATTGCAGTGAGGGGAGTTCACATTTGGAAGGGAGAAGCACACATTTGTGTGAGAAACCAACTTGATTAGGAGGTGCATGCAGATTGCAAACTATATAATTATTGTATAATCAACTCATATGTGAACCAGGGGACGTGATCATTGAGGAGGTTCACTGCTCGATGAAGTGGATTCTCTTCTCATGGAGGTATAATTGGATATTAGTGAGGGATTTCATGTTCAGTTGACTAGAGAAAAAAGGTCCCATTAGATCGCAAAGTTTTTGCCATGATATTGTAGTGGTTAAGTGCCATGATATCATAGTGTTGTGCTACAATATCATATTGGGAGGTAAACTAAATTGTATTGGAATGCAATACATATCGTATTAGGTGCAACCAAATAATATACTTCCTTTTGATATTTTTTCTTTACAACTTCCTTGTATTTTGGAGGGATGGAAGATTTGGAATGGTGACTTGTATATTTTTATGAAGCTTGATGAAGGATTGAAGGGAAATTAATTTTTGTTTTGTACCTTAGTCCGAGGATATTTTTTCTAAAGATTGAATACAAAGAAAGTTTTATTCATGTCTAGTTCTTATAATTGAATATTTCTATCAATTTGTTATTTTATTGAGTTCTTTTCATTATTGAAATCACTTGGTGAAACATTATGATTTGGTTGTGAATTTGATTGCAGGAACATGTACAATATATTTTACATGTAAATTTCTTTTTATGGATGAGAATTGAACATGTTAGTAAGGTTTATGTTGAGAGTTATGAATTCCTTGTATCTTTGAACATTTAAACTTTATGTTTGTGATCATCATTTTGGTACTATTAAAATATGACTGCATTTGTGTGTTAAATTAGGGTACATTTAGGATTTATAATATTGTAAATGAACAAGTGTCCCTTTGGAGAGAAATCTTTTTAATTGGTGGCATCCGGACCCACGTACCAGAGGAAATTTCCATACCAAATGAGAGTGGGTCTAATTGGGACTTTCCATCAGGAAATTCTCCCCTTGTTGACGCGGGTCATTTTTACCTATCAATAGGTTCATAGGAAAAAACCTAGAAAAATTTCATGAAAATTGAGTTTATTTTTTCATTCTACATGCCTTTTTTTGTGCACCTATAGGATAAATCATGGGTTGCAATAGTGTAGAGTGCGACCATTCGCCCTATGTTAGTTATGTAGACCATAATGGTCACTCTAGTTCTCTAACATAAGTAACGACCATGTAGGAAAATCAAGGAAAAGGCCTAGATCCAACAAATATTAGGGATTTGACCACCTAGATAGTAATGAGTAAGATAGATAAGCTACATAAAACTTTCATAGATCAAAATAAACAAGGGATAATTAAAAACTGAGGAAGAATCAAAGATCCTTTCGTAGTGGAGTCATCAATTCTCTTGTGGATAAATCCCCCCTGCAGATAGGTGAGCACTCCCTTAGATCTATTCGTGATATGAGACAGACTATAGGACATACCACTATAGGGTTTTCCCTAGATCTATTATATTTATTCATATTTATGCGAGTAGGTAGAATGCCATACCTCTTATTTGGAGTTTGTCCTTACGTAAACCCAATTGATGTAGCTCCAGAGATCCAACTCCAACTCCTGCAACTTGCTTTCTGTACACAATGAGACAACAAATACCAATCCTCAAACCTCTTTAAGCATTACAAATTTCAAATCCAATCTAGATCTAATCCGATGTACTCAAAGTAAGAAGAGATCTATAATCTATGACTAAATACAACAACATTAGAAGGGGAAAACCATGCAGATCTATTAATTAAATTATCTAGTAAATTATACTATAACAAAAATATATCATACACAAATTTAACATTTAACTAGAATATAACTTCAATAAAAATATTATTATTATTATTTAATATTTATATTATTTTCTTTATATATAATAATATATAAATAAAGAAAAAAAAAACATTGCTAAGATAAGAATAAATTCTCACGAGTTCCATAGTGAAACTGGGCGTTGGTCAATCCCTAAAACGCCATGGGATGAAAGAGTGTGTCACCTTTGTGACACTAAGAAAGTTGAAGATGAAAATCACTCTCTCTTAGATGGTCCAGCCTATACCCATATTAGATCTCATTTTCAAAATATTGATCATACTACCAACCTTCCTAACCTTTTAACTCAACAAAAGTATGGCGATCTTGGAAAACTTCTCTTAATGTTTTTCGAGCACAAAAACAAAATTCTAAAAAATCACTAGTAATCACTTACCGTCTTAAGGTCCGATACACCAATTAAATCTTAGTGAACGTTAATCATCATCATCATCATCATCATAATATTATTTTTATTTTTATAATATGATTAAAATTAATTTTTTAAAATAAATATTTTTAAATATAAAAAAATAAATTAATGATACAAAATCTAAAAATTTAAGTCTACTTGGTTTTTCTCATTGCTTTCCTAAGACCCCTTGACTAATTACCCCAAAAGAATTTCCTAGAGCACGATCCTTTCCGTTGAACTTGCTTACTTGATGTCCCATATTTGCGAGAGGAGGTAACAAAATATAAATCTATCTCATTATAAATTATTGATTTATTATAAATACTAAATTTTATCTTTACATAATAATATAATTATATGTCAAAGCTTACAATTGTATCTAATATTGACTTATTATAAATACTAATTTTTATCTTTATATAATAATATAAGGATATGTGAAAGCTTACAATCGTATCAACTAAAACTAGATTAACTATATATATGTCAAAGCTTAGAATATTATCAACAAAAAAATTATATATATGTCAAAGTTTACAATAATATAAAAAAAAAAATTATATATGTCAAAGCTTACAATAATATCAAAATTTTATTATTATACATAAATATACAGTTTGAGTGGGCCTAATGGTTAAGAATATGTATTTTCTCTTAAGAGGTTGCAAGTTCAAATCACTACCTTAGTAAACTTTACCAGTCAAATTGCTTAACCATAACCTTAAAAATAGATTATTATTATATTTAACATTTAACTATAATTTTAATAAAATAATAATTATTATTATTTAACATTTATATTATTTTTATTTATATAATATTGTTTTTATTTTTATAATATAATTAAAATTAGTTTTTATATAAATAAATTAGTTTTTATATAATATTGTTTTTATATTTATATCAATTAGTTTTTATGTTTACTTATAAAGAAATAAGTTAATGATACAAAATCTAAAAATATAACTCTAACAAAAATATAAATCTATCTCATTATAAATTATTGATTTATTATAAATACTAATTTTTATCTTTACATAATAATATAATTATATATCAAGCTTATCTAATTATTAACTTATTATAAATACTAATTTTTATTTTTATATAATAAAGATAATTATATCTCAAATCATACAATTGTATCACCAAAAACTAAAACTAGATTGACTATATATGTCAAAGCTTACAATAATATCAATACAAAATTTATATATATCAAAGCTTACACTGATATATATAAAAAAAACTAAGTTAACAATTTTGAAAAATATAAGAAAAAATAAGTTAATTATCCAAAAGCTAAAAACATAACACTATATATATTTTATTATAAATTATTAACTTAAACTAAATTTTGTCTTTACACTGATACAAAAGTGTAAACAAACAGAATAATACAACTATATGTCAACTCTTATAATAATATTAAGAAAAAACTAGATCGACAATATGGAGTATCAAAATATTTTTGATGCGGAAAAAATGCCTGAAATTATGCTTCATAAAAGAAGAATGACAACTCAAGAATTATATTTTCCTCTAATACCTTCTTAAAATATTGATCTTCAAAACATTGGTTAGCATTTGACTTCCATATCATGTTTAAAGAAGGCACGAAACTACTATGTTAAAGTCTACGGCATTAGCATTGAAGGATGGAAAAGAAAAACTATGTAGTTAGTTTCTTCTTTTAGGGGTATTTATTTTCAGCATATTTGTTCATCATTTTGATATATTTTAATTCTGGTTTTAGTATTTACTTGTTTTTTTTTATTTTCAAGTTTTTCATATCTTTTTGTAAAAACAAAGAGCCTTTTTGTGTCAGATTGCTTGATAGTGTTCTTTGTAAGGAAGCATTAGTTTGTTTAATGAAGGAAGTATGCTGGGCAATGCAAGTTTTCTTAATTAAAAAAAAAAAAAAAAGGGAAAAAAGGGTTTGTGATGTCCAAAAAATATATATTAATATAATTAGTGTGAATTTTTTTGGAGAAAAAGTCTATGATATTATAATATATTAATTAAAAAAGCAAGGGGTAAGATTTTAATTATTTAAATATTTAGTTTGTATTTGATTTTCCACATCATAATCAAGGAAATATAATATATAGTTTTTTTTATAAAATGAAAGTATGATATTTTCAAATAATTTAATAGGTGACTATTCTATTTTTAAATAATAATTTAATAGGTGAGTATTTCATTTTCAAATAATTTTATATGATTTTGAGATAATATGATAATTTTAATTATTTTATGTTGATTTTCCAACTAATTTATTTGTAGACATTCCAAATCTATTAATATTCAGTATCTCCAACTAATTTTGGAAACATTAACCCCAAATATTTGTAGACATTCCAAATCTACTAATATCCAGTATCTCCAACTAAGAAACATTAACCCCAAATATTTGTAGACATTCCAAATCTACTAATATCCAGTATCTCCAACTAATTGCAAGTTAATCAAAACTGAGCATAGCTTTCTACAGATTTTTAACAGATCTGATCTCTATTATCTGTTGAGTGTTTTTCATGTATGAGATTAAGGCTACATGTCACCTGCATATTGATATGACTCTTTTGGTGTAGCCTCATTTATGATAGTATCGAAATTACTTCTTAGATTTGGAGTAAAACCTAAAATTGTTTTTGATTGGAAAATATCTCATCTTTCTATTTTTGATTGGTTAAGATTTCATTTTTATGAGACATAAGAAAAGTGATTAAAAGTCCAAGATTCAACCCCA
>ML812664.1:37511-63987 GCA_009831015.1 Picea engelmannii
TTATGCAGGTGAATATTTGCATTGGAGTTAAAAAAATTCAATTTATTTATAATTTATTAACTTATTTTCTTGTCAATGGACTCACTTATATGAGAGTGATACCTTCCACTAACATAACTTTAAGTTTCTCCCCCATACCTGGTTATAAACCACCTCACTACTTTGGGTACAATGATGATTTCTTAGTTATGATGTGAATAGGCTTGTTACTTGACTTACTTGAATAAACTTCTTATTTCACTTCTCAATAACACTACTTAGATAACCCCTTCACATACCTTACTAAAAAGCTGCACCTTACTAAATCAAATACACCTAAAATCTATATATTTTGAAATTGTTTTTACAATGTAAATACCTCTCTCTAATTTACCCAAACAACTCATTTCCATATTAACCTTACTAAAAAGCTGCACCTTACTAAATCAAATACACCTAAAATCTATATATTTTGAAATTGTTTTTACAATGTAAATACCTCTCTCTAATTTACCCAAACAACGCATTTCCATATTAACCTTAAATAAACACATAATTTTCTAAAAACAAAAAAGATACATTAATTTTTTATAAATTAAAATATTTAAAAAAACATTATCTTAATTACTTGATCATAATTTTGCACCTTTGACATTCCAATAGTTATAATGACACATCTTATTCATATTTTAACTTATGCATATCCTAAAACCCTTTATCTCATTGATTAAAATGTCAAGCTTGATTAGCATAACCTAACATCATTTAGATAATTATGGAAGACGCGCGGTTTTGGCTAAACTATTGGGGAATCATGAAAGAAACCATTTTGCAAAATAAATATACTATTAAAAAAAACGTCAAATCAAAATTTAAGGAAAAAATGTGGCGTGATAAAGAGTTAGAGGAAAAAAGAAAATTAATGTATTATAAAGATGTAATCAACCGTAATCTAGAAGATCAAAATTATCTATATGTTTTTTCAAGTGTAAAGAAAAAAATAAGCATTGCTAAGATAAGAACAAATTCTCACTAGCTCCATAGTGAAACTGGGCGTCGGTCAATTCCTAAAACGCCATGGGATGAAAGAGTGTGTAAGAAAGTTGAAGATGAAAAACACTTTCTCTTAGATTGTCCAGCCTATACCCATATTAGATCTCATTTTCAAAATATTTATCACACTACCAACCTTCCGAACCTCTTAACTCAACAAAAGTATGGTGATCTTGGAAAGCTTGTCTTAATGCTTTTCCAACAAATAAACAAAATTCTAAAGAATCACAAGTAATCACTTATCCTCTTAAGATCCGATAAACCAATTCAGTCTTAGTAGACACTAATTATCATCATCATCATCAATTTGAATGTGAAATGCTAACCCATTCATTTCAATAATTACATTTCATACCTTTCTCATTTCTTAAATTAAGCATATCCTAAAACTCTTTAAATATCCTGGCACTAAAATGTTAACCTAGATTCTCACGAAACCCAACCATATTTAATTGAAAATCCAAGACATCATGGTGACCTTAAACCTTAGACATGGGACTAATTATTAAGGTCATAATTATATATCAAAATATCACCCTTTAAACATCACAAAAATATCGAAAATCCAAAACATCATGGTGACCTTAGACATGGGATTAATTATTAAGGTCATAATTATATATCAAAATATCATCCTTTAAACATCACAAAAATATCATAACTTGACTTAAAAATATATTAAATTTTATGTTTTATATAATAATGATAACGATTAATGTATATTGAAACCAAATTTAGTTATCTATTTTTAACAAAGGTAAAAGATTAAATTATCTAACTTAAAAATATATTAAATTTTATATTTTATATAATAATGATAATGATTAATGTATATTAAAACCAAATTTAGTTATCTAATTTTAAGAAAGGTAAAAGATTATTTGGATTTTTTTAAAATTTATTTATTTGCTCTAAAAATATGAAAAAAAGTGTTTCAAGATCATTATAGTTTTGATGAGTTACAAGGTTAGGAAGATCAATATTGCTACAAATATTTTGAAATTGCAATCTAATTTGGGTACATTTTAAGAGAAAATGTTTTTCATCTTCAATCCTCTTAATATCATAAATATGGCAATTTTTTTAACCCAGAATACTTTAGAAATTGTCCAACACCCAATTTTACTATATAAAATATAACAAACAAAAAATAAATATTAAAATCTTAAAAAATTACATAAATTTTTTTATTTAAAAAATTAAATTTGATTCATAACTTAATTTTCAAATGTTTTTTTAAATAATTTGTTTAAAATTAAAATAATTTAATTTTAAATCCGATTCATTTTTATAAAAATTTTAAATAGTTTGAAAAAATATTATTAATCTTTTTATAATAAATTATTTTCCAATCACTTTCTCTTTTTAATTTTTCGTTAATTCAAAGAATCTTCATTAAAACTAACCATGTGAACCAATAAAATTCAAAACAATTCAAAATTAAAAACACTAGTATTTTTTCATTAATTCAAAGCATCTTCATTAAAACCAACCATGTGAACCAATACAATTCAAAACAATTCAAAACAATTCAAAATTAAACCACTAGTGCGAGGTGGCTTTTTTTCATTGATTCAAAGCATCTTCATTAAAAACCACCCATGTGAACCAATAAAATTGAAAACAACTCAGTAGCTTACCTCGTGGTCCCACCATGGTAAGGTTTTCCACGATTCACGTTTTCACTCCCAGAGCATGATCTATCAACAAGTGAATGAAACAAAGGGTGGTGAGAAGGCCCTATTATCAAATTGATCACTTGTCATTTTCATCCATTTGGATCATATAATAATAGATTTCATGGAGAACCACCCATGTGAGCCATTAAAGATGAAAGCAACTCGAAATTTAGCCTCTAGTGCGAGGTAACATACCTCCAACCTCGTCATATGGGGTAGCATAGGGTCCCCATCATGGTTGCCATGTATTTTGTGATACCAATAAGTGGATTGGAAAAAAGGGATATCAATAATATCTTATTATGAATATATTTTTGTTGGCTTGACTCATGTCAATTGAGATGTTATTATGAATAGATTTTTGTTGGTTTGACTTTATCAACTGAGATGGTCTCAAAGGGCCTTAAATAGATTTCAGTGTGTGAAGAAGACTTCACCACTATGGTTATGGTTAGTGTTAGGGTTTAGAGGGTTGAAATTTATAGCCATTGTTTTATTGGGTTTAATTTAGAAGCACTTCACCACTATGGTTATGGTTAGTGTTAGGGTTTAGAGGGTTGAAATTTATAGCCATTGTTTTATTGGGTTTAATTTAGAAGCAGATCCTATTTTGGTGATTTGAGGTTATGGAATTTTTAGAATTCATTTTGGGTATTAAATAACTATTTTTAGGGTTAAAATTTTGTGGACAAAAATTCAATCCATTGATATTGTTTTACTTGTTGCATTACAAGGAAAACATCTTATAGGAGAGGTTTTTACAAAACTTCTCCCAAAAATTCCCATTGAATAAGCACTAGGTGCATTCCTTATATAAGAACACTAGATAACATTTCATTTATTGTGATGACATGCATTACGATGCATCCTTAGACTATAAGAACATTGATGCGTCAACATGAAAGAAACACTTTGTAGGTTTAGACATTTTGTTATAAAATATAGGTTTTTATTTTAAAAGATTCAAAAACTAACTGGTGTGATTTACAACTAAGACATGCATTGGTGAGCCCAATGTGATAATACATTGTCCTACAATTTTTTTAAAATCAAATGGGGATTGACTAAACAATGAACACATTGGTGCATCTTACTATTGGGCACACTAGGGTAGGGTAATTTGTTTTTACCAAACCATAATTTTATTTTTACATTTCATTCAACTCTTCCAACCACAAAAGCACCAATACTCACCATCCTTGTACGACCGCCCCATTGTCAGTGTTACTGGATTCTTTGATTCCTTCACTTTGCATGTGGATTTGGTTTGTTTTTGAATTTTTCAAAATAATAACATATTTTTATTTTTTCTCTACATGACAACCATGCCTCTTTGATAGGGAAGAGACTAGGAAAATTGTTTGTTATGTTCTCATTTACGTTTTTAACATATTAAAATTATGAATTTGGATTAAATTTCACATTTTTTCAATTTTATATATATTATAAATTTCATGTAGTTAGTTTAAGCCTTTTTAAATTTTTAAATTTACCTCTTTTGTCAATAATCTTATAGATATATGGAAGCACCATTACTGATGCTCTCAGATATCATAACCACACTGTTTATCCTACATGGTTGTAATAAAAAAATTCTAACTTGGTAGAGTGTTTCATAATGTATGGATGCATTGTTTATGGTGAGTTAGAAAACACAAGGTGCATTGCAATGATGTTAGTTCTCATGTACAAGTGGTGCATTGATTATAATTAATAATAATAAAAACCTTATCAACTTTCCCAATGTGTTAGGTTTTAATTTGGAGCATAAGTTATGGTGAGTTTGTGATTACTTTGCACTGCAAATGATGTGTCTCTATTTTTAAGGAACATAGGTGTGTTTTACACATTTTTTTTCCAAAAAAATGAATTAAATTTTTAATAGATACTAAAAATGGTAATTTATTATAATTTTTTTTCGTTGTGTGTGCACATGCACATATGTATAATGAAATTTGTATGTGAATTAGAGACAAGGATGATGACAATAGTTGTAACATGTGGACTCATACGACTTTGAATGTGAGTGGGAGATCAAAGATAGGGAGAGATATGTACATTGTCCTATTACATCATAGACTCAACTCCTTTCGAGGGATGTTGGATTCCTCAAGTTTTATGAGGAGGCTACATCCCTCAAGGTGAACTCATTCTTATTGTTGTAGTTGATCTATCGTTGGGGTCATGTTAGGAAGACATTCATGGTTTGTCCCGATCTATGGTACAATGTACTAGACCACAAAGGAGGTTATTTATTTTATTATCAGGCTATCTAGGAGAGGGGAGGATTTCCCCCAATTCATTGATTTGTTGCTTGGCATTGTGAGAGAGAGTCAGTTGGCATATGCAGAGATATGTCAGAGTGACCATAATTTACCCTAGTGCCTTCTAAGTTGTTTGTGGCTAGTTACATTTACATGCATTTGATGCATAAGTTTTTAGGTTCTTATCACTCATGCTCATGACATCAACACACTATACATCAGATGGAAAATACATTAGTTTCCCTATGATGCACTATGCAGATAATTTAGTTCATAGGCCTAGACCAATTAGGTGGTCTCTCATTTTTCTGTTATATTTTGTTTTTCTTTGGATCCCCATTGTGTTTTTTTTTTTATGGGAGGATTGTATTCCTATTTTCTTTGGTGTGATTTACTTTATTTTTGAGAAGTTTAAGGTGATTTGACCTACATTCCACTGCCTCCCTACTAGGTTGATGATTGATGTGCATATGCACATGTAGGGGCATATGTTTCCCAAGAGGAGCTAGGTAGAGTGGCCACATAGGTAGGTTAGTTTAAAGGCACTAGATTTATTAGCTAGTGAGGACAATTACATCCTCGATATTGTATAATACCCATATGTAGCGATGGACTAGTGAGTATGTCCAAACTATTAGGATATTTAGACACTTTGGATTTAGTTAAGATCAACTTGGTGTAATGTGTCTTTAGGTAAACATGTGTTTCTTTAGTATATATTAGTATGCATTTGTAGTTATGTAATCCAATGGTCATGATATGTTCTAGATATAGAATGATCCGATGACTCTTATTTTCCTCTATCTTAACGACTACATTGATCCACGACTTAACACCCTATTAGTCCATGATATCTATTTAAAGAGCATGGAGGGTCATTTGGTGATGATTTATTGTGAAAAAATATCTTGTAGAATATTTTTATTTTTCATTAATATATTGTCTCAAGTGGCCACGCTGGCTAGGGTCGTGTACTATTTCCCTCTTCGTTGGTTTTAACCGTGTAAAAATATCGATGTGTTGATATTTGATCTAGTTGTGTGAGTGGTTACTGAAGGTGTTTATCTTCTGTTGGAATACCCTATTTTGTTGAACATGGTATCATATCATGTTTGAAGACCCACTCCCATTGTAGATTGAGATCTTGAAGCTGTGTTGCTACATTCCTCCTTTCTGTTATTTTTATATATTTCTAGGTTTAGAGGATTGTTTCATTGTGTTCGAAGCATTTCTTTTAGTTAGAATTTTTTTTTTCCTTCACTAAAAAATGTTTATGTTTTCCCAAGTGACGACCATTTTAGTCATATCTAGAGGTATAAATCCTGAATACACCATTTCAATTTTTTTTTTACAAAGTTAATATTTCAGTTTTCTATTTTAATCCAACTTGCTACTCTTTTTAGTCCACTTTTTCTGTTTTCCATGTGCTCTATGCAATCTCGGAAAATAAAAAATAAAACAAAAAGTGTTTTCCTGTCTACATATGTTGTTTATCGCGTGCTCTGTGTGATCTCGAAAAATCATAAACATAGATAAAACTTGCATTTTATGGTAAGCTAACCGATATCTAACCCCATTTGTTGTTGAGATTCATTTTTTTGTTTGAATGAACACATGGAAACATACGTTTTTTGGGTAAGCACACACTTTGAGGTAGAGCTCCAACAACAACAACACTCCCATCATCCTCTTTTACAATTATAATGTGTTTTCCACTAGCTCACTTGGTTGAAAGTTGTTTTATGTATAAGAGGTTTTGAGTTCAAGTCTCTTTTTTAAGTTACCTTTTGAAAAAGTTCATGCATTCATTGTAAAGTGCATTTCACTTAAATTATAAAAGTGAATCACTATAAGTAGATTTAATATTTAGTTTTTAGTTACTTTTTGCATATAACTTTAATTTAGAAATTAACTTTTTTGTAAAAGTGATTCTCACTTATTCTATAAAAGTAGGTCACTTCATAAAGTAACTTAGTTGTAAAAATGAACTTGTAGGAAAAAAGTTAGAGAAGGAAGGGATTTTTGTGCATTTATCACCACGTGGGTCAACTTCTACCTACCACGTGGTGCTTCGGTTATTGAAAGGGAATACCTTTCACATATGAACTTTGTTTTCAGTGCCGTTTTTTTTGAAATATCCTAATTTTTTGAGAGATTTCCATTCAGACCATTAGTATCATATTTTAAATCCATATTCTTTGCATATTTTAATATAGATTTTCCTAGTGGTATTTTTCTTACCAGTACCAACTACTTCTCATGGAAATACTATATGGAGGATGTACTAAGAAGTAAAGGGTTGTATTGGATTACCTTGGGAAAATAAAAATCCCCCATTGATTCTGAAAAGAAATCCAAATGGGATAATAAGAATCTCAAAGCACATGGACTAATCAAAATGTCCATCTCTCCTTATTTAAGGTTTAACCTTCAATGAATTGATGGCCCAAATAAATCTTGGGAAAAGTTTGATGCTATGTTTGGTAAACACAATGTGATTCAAGCCCACTAGATTAAAAATTAGTTAATGACTTTAAGTCCCAATGATTTTCCTTGCACTAAATATTATTTATCTAAGTTCAAAAGACTTAGAATTTTATGTAAGTATTGTCAAATAGATGCGAAGGATGATCGATGCATATATTCTATTCTTTCTAAGCTTGGTAGTTCATATTCTATCTTTGTATCTACCTTTTATGTCACTGGAGAAGTTCTAGAGAGTACTTAACAAACTCCCACTCTTGATTCTTTTTGTGATTCTAATTAGAGAGAAAGATAATATTTTGCAACATGGAGTGATCAACACTGTAGGTAGATCTAACAAAGAGTTAGTTTCCCAACAAAAATATAAATCCAAGCATCCTAAGAAGCAACATTCTCGCCACAAAAAAAACAAAACAAGGGTCCCAAACCCTCCCAACCAACCTCTACTCCTAATGGTGACAAAGAAGAAAAATATAAAAGTGTAATACTGACAGGCATTGCAACTTTTGTGGGAGAGATGGTAATATTTAATCTAAATGTTTTAAAAAGATGGAATCCTTAGAAGCAACAATGAAGAAGCACAACATTAATCTTGATTCTTCTTCTTCTCATAAAATTGCACTTTTTTCTTATGGTTTCTCCTTCAATACAACTTCTACTTCTTCTTTTGATGAGTGGTTTATTGATTCTGGAGCTAACATGTTATCATATGGCTAAGGATAAAGCCATATTTTCTGCTCTTAATGAATGTAACACCAAAATAATATTTTTTGGTGATGATAGATCTCTTAGTGTTGTAGGGTCTAGAACAGTTCAGGTAGATAGTGGTCATTTCAATGATGTATTATGTGTTCCAAGTCTTTCCTAAACCTTTAATCGATTTATCAAATCACTCATTTAGGTGAAGGTAAAACTGTAGATTTTTCACCTCACCAATTTGTAATCAAGGGTTTAAAATATCCTAAGCATGTCTTAGAAACTATAATTGTTGATGATATTGCTAGGTTGTACAAATTTAACAACTTTGGGTAATCAACTTTTCCATCAGTTTTTGTTGCTCATAGTGATGACTTGAGAAAAATTTGGCATGAGTGATTTAGTAATATAAATTATTGCTCATTTCAACAACTATGTAATTAACATATGGTGACTAGTCTTCGTCTCGTTTCTTGCAGAGATGGTGTTTGTGCCAGTTGTGTTCTCTGCTAATATCACCAAGACAGTTTTTAAAAATGTTCCTCTTGGCATGCCTCGACCCCTTTGCAGCTTGTTCATAGTGATTTATGTGGTCTTATTTCTTCATCTTATTTATTTGGGTGTAATTACTTCTTAACTTTCATTGATGACTTCTCTTACACACTTGGGTTTACTTCTTAAAACTTAAGAGTGAAGCTTTTGACAAGTTTTTGGCCTATAAGGCCCTTGCAGAAAAATAATCTAGACATCAAATTTAAATGTTAAGAACAAATAATGGAGGTGAATATGTGAAAAACAAAACTACAAGTTACTACACTACATAGGGCATTAAAATGCAACATACTGTTCCATATACACCACAAAAAAATGGTGTTGCTGAGAGAAAGAATCACACATTAAAGGAAATGGATAATTGTTTGATCCAATCTAAAGGATTAAGTCTTCATTATTGGGTGAAAGCCATCAAATGCACAAATTAAATAGTAAATCACACTCTCATAAAAACTTTAAAAAATATAACACCGAAAGAAACATGGACTAAAATTAAGCTATATGTAAGGCACTTTTGTGTATTTGGTAGTGTAGCATGGGCTCACATTCCTGATGAGAAAAGGAAAGCATTGTAGCCTAAAAGTGAGAAGTGCATTTTTGTTGGACATTCTAAATATGTCAAAGATTACAGACTTCAAGCTCATTCCAATGAAATTATTATTGGAAGACATGTTAAATTTGATGAAAATCTCTTGGCCTGCCAGCCTAATTTGACGTTTGTGCCATATTCAACATGTGATCCATCTTTGATGTTTGTGCCATATTCTGTACCTATTCTAGTTTCTTCTTTAGATGATGATAGTGAAGATGAAAATCCACCACCTTCTACTCACCTTCCTCCATATGATTCCATTGAACATGAACTTGCACTAGTACTATTACTTCCCAGATGGGCCTGTTCAAGTCTAGAAGTAGCTGGTGATATTATCAATGATCCTAGAGATCAACATTAGAAATGTTCATAGTTTTAGTGAACCTCTTCTCTTTTGGCTCGAGTTTTAGAGACTTGTTATCTAGAAACATTTGCATAAGCTCCAGGGCATCCAAATTGAGACACAACAATGAATGAATAATATATTTCCTTAATGGTGAAAAATACTTGGGATCTTGTACCTCTTTTAAAAGGAATAAAACTTGTAAGATGTATATAGGTATATAGAACTAAGTATGCATCATATGGAAGTGTTGAAAGACACAAGGCCCGATTAGTTTCCAAAGGATTATCTCAAGTTGAAGTCATTGACTATAATGAAACCTTTTCCCCTATAGCCAAAATGAATTCCATTGCCTTGTTCTAGCCCTTGTTACCTCACATAAATGGGAGGTCCATCGGTTGGTTGTTAAAACCATCTTCTTGCATGGAGACTTGTAAGAAAAAATATGCATGGAACAACCTCCTGGATATGTCTAGAATGACTCCAACCTCATTTGTTTCCCTAAGAAATCTCTTTATGGTATTAAGAAATCTCCTTGAGATTAGTATGCAAAAATGTACATATTTCTTCTTAACACAAATTTTATAGATGTCATTCTAACCCTAATGTCTATCCCAGGAAAGTAGGAAGTTGTAACATACCCCAGACTCAATTCTAGGCATATGTCACTAAAAACCCAATTTTGTCACATACTGAATATTTGAAGTTTCTTTAATTCATCCCATTAGTTCTATGATACCAATAATTAATTAACCTAACCTTCTTGAAGGCTCAAATAATATGAGATTAACTCCGATACTCTTTAATTTCACACCTAGATCCCTTTCTAGGCCTATGATATCAATAGAATTATCATGTTCTGAATATGAACACTCGTGCATTCCTAACAAAATGTAATTCTCAAGCATATAGTTATAAGCATATCAAAACTAAACATAGATAAGCACAGATTAATCCTCATGAAAACACATAAAATAACACTTATAATTTTATGAAAAACAACAACTAGATGCAGACCTAAGATGTTCCTCCCAACCATATACTCTATAGTTCATTCACTCTCAACAACAGGTCACCCCCAAGTCGGGGCTAGGACTCCACCGGGGCAAAGTCTGCCTAAACCAAAATAAGGTCTATCAAGCAACACAACCAAGGATATATCAAGGTACCAAACTCCAACACTGACTCCAATCTATAACCTATCATTCCCCTTAGCCCAGACACATCAAGAAGGTGAAGCCCCTTCTTTTCACAAAATTCCTTCAATCTATTCCACTTTCGTTCCAAGGCTTCCAACATAGGATGGATAGGAAGTCTTAGAGCACCGTGGCCCCATGAAATCTAGTTTCTCTCAGGAGACTCTAGTCACACACTATTCTCATAATCAGAGGAACTTATAACCACAATTTCTCCCTCTAGAGCTCGATCCTTCCCCAAGGCAACCCAAAGAGAAATGTTACACTCAATCCACCCAAGATACTCAGGGTCACAAGGTAACTAAATTACAACAACTCCTCAGCTCTCCAAATACACCCATCTCTTAGACTTCTTCTAGGATTGACATCAATGACAATTAAATTTCCAACAATGCCACCCTTTGGCATTGATGGAAACACTCATACTCCACCTGTGACCAATGATATCGATATTTCTCTCCTTATGTTTCTCTCCATCTTTAACATCAATGGAAAAGGGTAACTCTCTTTGGGGATGCTCCCCATGTCTTCATGCTTCTAATCTTTCTCTCCTGATATTTCTCTTTCCTTTTGATATCAATAGAAAAGGATGACTCCCCCTAACAATATACCTTCCATGAAAAATATCTCTCTATCTTCATGCACTTCCCTTGTCTTGTTTTGCAATATGTCATGTAGATCAATTTAGGGCTTCCTGTATATGCTTTCTTTCCTCTCTTCCAGTGTTGTTTTTCCATTGGTGCTTCATGCTACTATAATATAGTGATGTATGTGAAAATAATTCATGTTAATGTTTCTTCATCACTTGAATTCAAGTCTTCATGGGTTGTCATGTTCATTGAACTAACATCAATGACATAATTATCCAACAATCTTCTCTTGATAATATAACTCTTCTTGATGGTTTTTCTTTGTCTTGTTGTACCTTTCACTTATTTCCTTCCTATGAATAGATGGTTTCACCTATCAATATTCTTATTTAATGAGTCATATGCTTTCATCCACTGTCATGTATCATCTCCGGTTCATGTCAAGCAATTTCTACTAGAACTGATCTATCTTCAAATCAAACTCTACAAGTCTGTACGGGGATGAAAACTGCTTCTTAATAAACCAATCTATTGTGAGACAAATTGCACCTCTGTCATCAAGCCATTCTAAATCTACCTTCCCAAAACACTTCAGACTGCTCAAAAAATAATTCACTGATCTGTAATAGTTGATGCTGCTTAGACTCCCCCTCTACATATTCACATTGTAGGGATTCTACAAGCCAGATGGCTTAGAAGAATACTTCAATCTTATATACAACATGATCATTCTAAATATCGATATATTCCTTTTTTCCTGTAGATTTGTTATGATCTCGCACTACTCCAAATCCAAACAATATGATTTCTGGGAGTTCTTCATTCACCCCACAAGCAATTATCTCAATGAATGATGGAATGGAATGATAATGGATGGAATTGAATTATTTTCCACCAAACCCAACATTGTATTTGCATTCTCCTTTTTGGACACTTGGCACTCAAGGAACTCCCTTTTACGCCACTTCGTAATTCGTTCCCCTCACTTAGGAACTTAGGAACTTAGGATAAGATAATCACATAAGAACTTACGAATTTTAGGAATATATTATTATATTCCCTTAGATTAAGCCCCATTGACTTAGCCCCTTTTCCTTAAATCATATCCCCATTTCCCTCTTGTGGAGCCCTATCTACTCAACTCTTTCTCCTAGCTTCGTTTGCAACAATGATGTACTTTATTAATATATTTGAGTATTATTACAATTTACAATGGCAGGTTCATTAGAATTTTAGCATACAAGCACAACGACCTAATATCACACAAGAACTATGGCTCAAAACATATATACAGAGGCACTCTCACTAAAAAAAACCCATCCGGGCTCACCAACCTATAAAAGATATGTGCATATACACTTTTACAACTTGGGGTATTACATTTCCCTCCCCCTTATTTATGCACTATCCTTAGTGCATGATATACATATGTACAATCAAAATTATTTATAAATCTCCAAAGAGATGAGAATACTCTTCCCACATGGAATCCTCATGCTCCCATGTTGCGTCCTATGGACCATAGTAGGTCCACTATACCTTTACTAGCTCGATGGATCGATTCCAGAGAACCTTCCTGTCCAATATGCACAGTGACTAGAATTGGAAGACACCCTCATGCTACACTTGGATCACATTCCAATCAATTACATGATTAGCATCAGGCACATACTTTTTAAGAAAAGACAAATGGAACACATTATGAATACACATGGATGTAGGTAGTGCAAGCATGTATGCAATAGGATCAATCCTCTCCAAGATTTCAAATGGTTCACAATAACTTGTTGCAAGCTTTGGGAAGTTTCCCAATCTCAATAAACTCTTTCTATCTTTCACTTTCAAGAAGACATGCTTGCCCACTCTAAACTATCTATATGTTCTACCTTTGTTTGCATAAATTTTCTCCTTGTCCTATGTAGCCTTCAAATTTTTCTTAATATTTACCATTTTTTATTCCATTTCTTTGAGCAACTCAGGCCCAAAAACTACTCTATCTCCTAGGCTGTCCCAACACACTGGAGTGTTTCATTTTATTCCATACAATGCTTCAAATGAGATCATCTTCAAAGATTCCTAATACCCATTATTATAAGAAAATTCAACTAAATGTAGAAAATATTCTCATTTTGATGGCTTATCCATCACATGCACCTTCAACATATCCTCAATCACTTGATCGACTCTCTCTATTTTATCATCTGACTCTAATTGATATGCTATGCTAAAATTCAAATTCGTCCTGGATCCTTTTAACAATCCTTTCCAAAAATTTGATGTAAATATGGGATATTTGTCAGAAACAATTGCCTTAGGCACACAATGCAGCTTGAAAATTTGACTCATGTAAATCTCAACAATGTTGGATTCTTTGTGAGTTAATTTCATTGGAATAAAATGGGAAGCCTTAGTTAATTTATCCACGATTACCACGATGAAGTCATGTTGCTTCATTGTTCTGGGTAGTTTGGTTATAAAATCAATTCTACCAACTTCCCATTTCCACTTAGGAATGGGTAATGGTTGTAACAATCTAGATGGATGTTAATGTTCAACCTTTACCTTATGACATTCTAGACATATGGCTATATAATGAACCACCTTTTTCTTCATACCTAGCCAAAAATATTGGCTTCTTATAGCTGTAATTGTTTTTTGATATCCTAGGTTCCCAACATAAGATACATTGTGCATTTGTCTCAACATTTTGTTTTTTAGCTCTTAAGATTTAAGCACATATACCTTGCCCCTCTACATGATGAATCCATCCTCTCTAATCTCATAATATTTAGATTTCTATTGAAAATTGACTTGTTGTAATGTTTCTTTGCTTGCAAATAATGCTAATCTGATTTTGTAGCTTCTAAAATTTTGTCTTTTAAATCAGATTTGTACATGCTAGTGGTTGTAGCATGTATCTAATACACCCTCTCACTGAGTGCATCAACCAATTTTTTCTCTTTTCTTTTGATATTATTGATTTCAAAATCATATTCACTAAGGAATTCCAACCATCTTATTTGTCTAACATTCAATGTTGGTTGTCCAAATAAATATTTTAGATCATTGTGGTATGCTCTTAGCTAAAATATTTTCCCCATAAGACAATGTCTCCACATATTTAAGGCATGAACTATGATTTCCAAATCTAAATCATGTGTGGCATAGTGCCTCTCATCCTCCTTCAATTTCCTTAACTCATAACCTATCACATGCCCATTTTGGGTAAGGACTCCATGATCCAAAATTGATCTTTAAAGACTTGGTTAAGTTTTAAGCATGTGTTCAATTACCAATTAGGAATGAATGAAATAAGAATAAATTAATGGGATATTATAGAATCCATCATAAGGAAATGTAGATCATAATATAACCACAAATAACAACAAACCATAACAACAAAGTTGTTAATGGAGTTCGACAAGATTGCCTACGTCTCCGGGCCTTTGTCTCAATGGGTGAGGCTTTCTTATTTCTCTTCAATGCTTCAAAAGTACATCAGAAAGTTGTTAAAAGGATTACAAACTGGTCTGGTTGTGTTCTTCTAGACCTCAAGAATCCAACACAACTGACGACACTAAAAAATGTTGAGCGTAGCTCCCAGAATAGACCCGCAAAGTTCACTTCTTCAATGGATTCCCTACATAAAAATAAGTTCAAGCTTCATAAAATCATCAACATTCTTCCAATATGAACCTCCTTAATGCTGCTAAGAACCCCTGGTTTATATTGATTTTGATTTGGTATCCATCTCCCAATATTTGGCCTCAAAAAAGGCTCCAGATCCTCAATTTTGGGCAAAATCCACCAAAAACAACATAAAAATCAATAAAAATCTTTAGTATATAGTTAAAATCCCAAAACTGCAAATAATGTGGGCGCAACCCCTTCTCTCCCGGGCTCCTTGTTATATGGGCACTACCATATGGCCCTGGGCTAGGCACTGGCCCTAGCCCTATGATCCAGCCCAACCTCTGGTTGCATGCATGGCCATGTGGCCTGATTCTTAACACTCCACGCGCTCCAAACAGTTGGTTCCGCTCCTGGTCGTGGGCTAGCCCCTCATCGATAGAGGCTTATCCCCAAATCTCCGGCTATGTCAATTTAAGAGAATTATTGATCGATTATGGTTAAGTCCCAATGTGTAGCCCAGATGGTCTGTCGGTGGTTACGAAGATCTTGTGCATGTGGAGGTTGGGTGTTCAATTCCCGTGGGTAACACACATTTTTATTCTAGCCAACATTGGCTAAATCTAGGGTTCCACATGGTATCCTCTGATTGGGCCACGTGTCACCCTATGATTGGACCGTACGATCCAGTCACCAAAACAATCAACAATCCAGTCATCTGCCATGTCACCTATCGTACAACCATGTGTCGTGCCATATCAACATCCATACTACCAAGTCACCTACCCAGTCATTGGCCACGTCAACATCCATACTGCACAATCATCCTACCACATTAACTTCCATACAACCCAGTCACCCTGCCACGTTAGCATCCGTATAACCACCTATCTTTCGTACTGCCACATGTCAGCCTGTCATTGGGCCATGTCATGTACGAATTGCCATGTGCCATCCGTACATTTCCACATGTCAATTCTGTACTGGTCCAACTCAACCCAAAAATGACAAAACTGAGTGACACATGTCACCTCCTCGTGTTTCCACGTGTCCCTACTAACATCATTATGCCATCACATATTGTACTGCTGACGTTAGCAGTACGTCCTGCTGACTTTGACCAATTTGACTTTTTACATGTTTGGGAATTTACAAGGATGATTTTAGGGGCTAAATTTCGCTCATGGGCAAATTTTCCAAGTTTTTTCCCAAAAAAGGATTTGTTATTCTAAAAATAATTATCCCAAATTCTATTGGATAAAATTACTTTACCTTAAAAATCGCCAAATTTTTATACAAACTATATAAAATCCTTAGAAATTTGAATATTTTTACAAAAATATCACCAAACATTTTATAGTTGGCATATGAAGGATTAGTAAGATTTTCCAAGGTTTCTACATTTTAAAATAAATTTCCATCCTTAAAATCATCCCTGTTGGGAAATCAATCAAAATGCGATAACTTTCTCATACAGTGTCCATTTGTGAAAAAATGTATATGGACGAAATCAGCACGACGAGCTAGACACAATGGCATTGGTTTCATCTGATTCTGAGAACTTTTATTTTTAAGCCTTCTTGGATCCATTTTGGATCATGCCTCCCCACTAAGACCTTTTGGTCCTCCAAAAGGGTATTAACCAGTCATCAAGTGCGGGATAGTACACCCCACTTGTCCTTTGTCTTTAAAATATGTCATATGCACCTTTCTCATAATAATCATTTGCAAAACAACCATGACAACTGACAACATATTGTTAGCCACTTGTACTCTCTCACATCTTACTGAAGCCACTACCATCCATGTTGAAAACATTAGCAACGATAACATAAAAAATATGACTGCAAATGAGCTAATATGTTTGATGTGCTTGCACGACATTAACTTATCTTGAAGAAAAGTATGATTGAACTTCCATTCTACAACCATCTCATGTTCATGCTTAAGATCAATTGCTTTACTTGGCACAATTATAGGTGTGTTGCTTGCATAAGCTGCCTTTTAAGTGATGATCATGTACAACATATTCATTGCCTTATTTAGTTAAGTGATATTGAGTCTATTCCCTGTAGAATATTCCTTTGCAATCATACAAATAAGGGCTTCCTAAGACCATTGCACATTCATTGAGTGGCACCACATTACATGTTACCTCATCCACAAACTTTGATGAAATTGCAAACTTTAAAGTGCATTTCTTTGTTATGTGCAATTTATGATTGTTGATTATCCATTTAAGTGAGTAAGGTTTATGATGCATCTTAGTGTTTAATCCCAATTTTTTAACCACTTCCTCTGAAATCAAGTTAGATTGAGATCCACTATCTATCAATGTATCGATCTTAGTATGTTTCATTATCACCCTTATGTGAAACAACTTAATTCTAGAATCATATCCATCACCAATTTTACCTGTCAAACCAACTGCTGTTATTTTAGTCTCATCACTTGAATCATATCCCAATTCTGTTGGTCGTGTTGTTGTTGCAACTGTTTGCCTCCCTTTCCTTTCTTTGAACCACTTTGGTCTCTTCTATGGGTGCAATTTCCAGCAATGGTCATCATCATGCCCTTCTTTCTTGCAATGCTTGCAAGAGAGCTTCTCTTCCTTTCTTGTCATTGAATTTGTTTTCTTTCCATTCCCCTTTCTTTTGTATTCTTTCCTTGAAGACGATTCCCCCGATACACCAAATCTTATTTTCCCTTCTTCAATGTATGTTTCTTGAACATAAACCTCATCAATATTAGTAGGTCCAAACATAAATACAAAGTTACGAATATGTGCAGGCAAACCTCTTATATACTTCATAAGAGTTTCTTGGGTATGTAATAGAATATTTAACATTAATGCCATCTTATGAAATTCATCTGTGTATTATGGCATCGGTTGTCCCTTTCTTAGTTTAAGAATTTGCCATTCAATTAAAGCCTTCTCTTTATAACCCAAAGGATATAATTTTTTTTCTAGGCACAAAAACAAAATCTTGCCATGATGGAAATACATTACCAACTTGTTGTGTACCATTTTGCAACTTACTCTGCTACTAGATGATTGTTGTGCCTGCAAGACAAAGCGATGCCAACTTGATTTGAGTTGCCTCATCTTTGATTTGTTGCACACTGCAATAAAATTCCATCTGTCTAACCCAATTATCAAGCCTCTCAACATTGAATTTACCATCATAAATGGGAAATTCAAATTTCACATCAAGCTTAAGTAAAGGCATATCATGATTATGTTTATGGGAATGTTTTCTTGCGGTGGATTTTGAACTTGTACTTGAAGAAGAAGAAGCTGATGGAGAAGAATGAGGTGAAGTAGGTGAAGGAGGAGGTTTAGGAGGATCCTCTCTTCCTTCACTTTTGTCTTATTTGGAATATTCCCCTTGGAAAGGCCTCTTCCGTTCCAAGTATTCCTCATATAAGACCTTTACCATCTCAGACATGGCGAATAAAGTCTTTTGCAACTCTATCTCATTTTGAGACATTCCTTCTTCCGATGCCATCTCCTCACTTTGAGAAGTCCTCTTTCTCGATCCAATCTCAGGATCCCCTTCTACAAGCTTACCTTCACCATGACTCAACTTTTCCCTGGTAATCATGCAAATTCAAACAACCAACTATCAACCTACTATGATACCTCTTGATCCAAAATTGATCTTTAAAGACTTGGTTATGTTTTAAGTATGTGTTTAATTACCAATTAATAATTAATGAAATAAGAAGAACTTAATGAGATATTATAGAAGCCATCATAAGTAAATGCAGACCAGAATATGAGCACAAAGAACAACAAACCATAACAAAAAATTTGTTAACGGAGTTCGACAAGATTTCCTACGTCTCCGAGCCTTTGTCTTAGTGGGTGAGGTTTTCTTATTTCTCTTCAATGATTCAAAATTACATCAGAAAAGTGTCAAAATGATTACAAATTGGTTTGGTTGTGTTATACTCGACCTCAAGAATCCAACACAACTGACAACACTGAAAAAGGTTGAGCGTAGCTCCCAAAATTGGCACACAAAGTTTGCTTCTTCAATGGCTTCCCTACATAAAAATGGCTTCAAGCTTTATAAAATCACCATCATTCTGCCAATCTGAACCTCCTTAATGCTGCTAAGTACCCCTGTTTTATATATATATTGAGTTGGTATCCTCCTCCGAACTTCCTCCCAAGATCTAGCCTCAAAAAGGGCTCAAGATCCTCAATTTTGGGAAAAATCCACCAAAAACAACATAAAAATCAATAAAAATCTTTAATATATAGTTAAAAACCCAAAATTGCAAATAATGTGGGTGCAACCCCTTTTCTCCTGGGCTCCTGGTCATATGGGCACTGCCATATGGCCCTGGGCTAGGCCCTGGTCCTAGCCCTTTGATCCAACCCAACCTTCGGTCGCATGCATGACCATGTGGCCTGATCCTTAACACTCCATGCACTCCAAACACTTGGCTCTGCTCTTTCTCCTTAGCCCATGGTCGCGAGCTAGCCCCCCGCTGATCGAGGCTTATCACCAAATCTATGACTATGTCAATTCAAAATAATTATTCCCCGATTATGGTTAAGTCCCAATGTATAGCCTGGAAAGTCCGCCGGTGGTTGCGAATAGCTTGTGAAGGTGGAGGTCAGGTGTTCAATTCCCGCAGGTAACCAACTTTTTTGGTCTAGCTAACATTGGCTAAATTAGGGGTGCCACGTGGTGCTCTTTGATTGGGCCATGTGTCACCGTATGATTGGACTGCACGATCTAGTCAACAACATGGTCAGCAATCCAGCCACCTACCATACAACCATGTGTTGTTCCATGTCAACATCTGTATTTCCAAGTTACCTGCCTAGTCAGTTGCCACGTCAACATCTGTACTACCCAGTCAACCTGCCACATCAACATCTATACAACCACTTGGTGTCTGTACTACCACGTGTTAGCCTGTCATTGGGCCACATCATGTATGGACTACCACATGTCATCCGTACACTGCCGCATGTCAATTCCGTACAAGTCCAACTCAGTCCGAAAATGCCAAAATTGAGTGACACATGTCACCTCCTCATGCTGCCACGTGTCCCTGTTGACATCATCATGATGTCATGCTGACATCACTTGTCGTACTACTGACGTCAGTAGTATGACATATTGATTTTGACCAGTTTGACTTTTTGTATGTTTGGGAAATCAATCAGAACACGATAACTTTCTCATACGATGTCCATTTGCGAAAAAAAGTATATGGCTGGAATCAGTGCGACGAGATGAACACAATGGCATTGGTTTTGTCTGATTTCGATAACTTTGATTTTTAGGCCTCCCTGGATCCATTTTGGATCACTCCACCAAGCCCTTCTTTTCATACATTTGTGCATACTACAAAGTATTCGTTTGGATTAACACTATTTAGTATTGGTGCACTTTTTAACAAATATTTCAAATGATGAAAAATTTATTCACATTCAAAAGTCCATTCAAACTTTACACCCTCCTTTTGCAAATAAGTAATTGGGTGTGCAATATTTGAAAAGCCTTCAATAAATCTTCTATAATATCATGCAGGTTCCATGAATTATCTAACCTCTGCAACATTCCTAGGTTCTAGCCATTCTCCGATTGCCTTAATTATTTTTGGATCAACTGCTATCCCTTCCTATGAAATAATATGGCCCACATAATGGATATGATTATGATAAAATGAGAACTTTCTCAACTTTACATATAGTTTATGCTCCCTTAACACTTGTAGTACCATCATTAGGTGTTGCTCATGCTCTTTTTTCAGACTTATAGTAGATAAGTATGTCATCCAATAAGACAATGAAAAAATTATCCAAGTAATTTATGAAAATACCATTCATCAAACACATGAAGACAACTCATGCATTTGACAACCCAAATGACACCATTACAAACTCATAATGGCCATACCTTGTTCTAAATGTTGTCTTGTTGATATCTTCTTCTTTAATTCTCACCTAATGGTAGCTTGAAATGAGTTCAATCTTCGAGAATATTCTTGCACCTTTCATCTGATCAAATAGGTCATCAATTCTTGGAAAATACTATTTGTTCTTTATTGTAACCTTGTTTAGCTTCCTGAAATCAATGCACAACCTTAAGGTTACATCCTTCTTCAATAATAATAGGAGAATCCCGATGAAGTACTTTTCTTGATCTAAGATGAATGCCATTTATATCAAGAGGAGTAATCATATAAGTGAGAAAATTTTGTAGCTCAGTGTTGTAAGCGGGTTGAGCTATTTTATTATTGGGGTTAGAAAAGGGTTGTCCAGGTAGTTGGGTAGGTCTTAGAGGTTGATTTGATGGTAATTGAAGTTGTTGAGGTTGTGAAATTTGTTGTTGAGTAGGGTATGTTTGTTGGATTTGTGGGGGATAGGGGCATAATGGGATTATGAAGGATATTGGGTGTATTTGTGATATATAGGATAAGGATGAGTAGGCATGGTTCCATCGGTAGTTCCTTGCCAACCTTGTTTCCAATTTTTAGTTTGGACCTGTTGTGGTGGACATGCTTGCCAAGGCATATGAAAAGTCTAATTTTGTTGGGGGTATAGTTGATTTGAATAATAAGAATTAAATTGTTGTGAGGGACCTTGATGTATACTTGAAGTCCTTGAAAGCCAAGGTCCTTTTGTTGCAACAAAACACAATTGTTATGTAGCTTCATGATTTCCTTGGTAGAACTTTTTGAGCTTCGGTAGGGATGGGAAATTTTCTGTAGCATGATTTTCTGCACATATACCATAAAGTTCAATGTTATCTAAATGACATTCTCTTAAAGGATGTTTTTTTCTACATTTTCGACAATAAATAGTTAAGGCTGCATTCTCTTTGTCTTTGGTTTACTTAATTTTCAATGTATCTAATTGAGAACCAAGAGTACTAAGAATATATGTTTTAAAAATTTCTATTTAATTGCCAATTTCAACTCTAGTTACCCCACCAATTGCTGATTTGTTGACTCTAGAAATAGCATCCCTAAGTCTCTTACAATATTTGGACTTTCCTTGAGATATGTGCATGCATAGGTCATAGATTTCTAGATAGGTTAAGTGAGAAATATATACTTTACCCATTAAATTAAGAACATCAATTCATTCATCTTCGTTCCGACAAAGTAAAATGACTTTAAGAGTATTCAAATCTAGATGATTCTGCCTTGCTCTTTTAACAATATAATGAAATATTTCTAAGAAATAATCAAGGATTTCATCCTCCTTTTGCGTCATTTTAAACATTTATTCTCTCATTCCTTGATTTGTACGATAATCATGATATTTTAAAAGAAACTTTTTCACATCTCATCCCATGTTTTGATAGTATTAGTTCGTAAACCCATAAACAAACTTAAAGCAACATCCTTAAGGGTGGTTGGAAAAAACTTCAATTTCTTAGCATCAAAAGAATAATCATAGATGTGACATAACACACCAAATTAGAAAAGAATTTTTTTTGGGTCCTGAGTTATCATACCATGAAAGTTGGGCATCGTTGAAGGTGGTATGTTCTTCATTTGGACTATGATTGTTGGATCCAAATTTGGAAACCCAAATTCATCCTCAACAATCGATGTTCTTGTACCCTCTCGCCTTTCTTGTCTTTATCTTTTTTCTTATTTCTCTTCCTCTCCATCTCCAAGTCCTCTTTCCTCTCCATCTCGAACACCAAATATTCCATACATGTTGACTTGTTTGAAATGTACATATTCCTTAGACAAGGCAAATAAGACTTTCTGAAAGTGTAATTTATGGCTAACCACTGATCAAGTGTTCCTCCTAAGGATTGGATGAGATTATAACAACTTCTTGTGATATTTATGGAACTTTTTTTATTTGGAATTACATTCTCAAACCTTTTTTTTTCCTTTTGTTTGTGCAGTCACAATCCTACCTGATCATCCTCATCTTGTAATTCTACTTGTAGATGGGTTAGTGTTGAGTGGGTGTTATATTCTTTGCATGTGTGTGGGGGGTTGCATCAGATTTGACGATTGCATTTGACAATCCCTCCCTAGTAGTGCTCTATGTGTTGTGTCCACTGGATGCTTTCCTAGGGGGCTCCTGATGGGGTAGGAGTGGCCTCCCTTGGTTACACAGAGCGTTCGGGGCAATGCCCCAATTTGTTTTCGCGGTTTTTTCTATTTTAGTGTTTTTCTAAATTAATCTTGTATTAAGGGATTAGGGTTTTGGTAGCTGCAGAATACCTAAAATATTGTGTATATATTGTATTGTGAATGGTGAAATTAATACAATGAATATTTGAGAGGTTTGACACCAAGGAAGTATGATTTTCTCCCAGTTAAGGGTTTCTAGTGTAAATCTCTATGTACTATGTGTATGAGCCATTGATTAATTTATGTTTTTCTTAAGAATCTGTATGCATTGGTTTACTTCAAAAGTTTAAAGATTACAGTTAGATGCCAATGTGTCTCTTATAGTACCACGTTATGGAGTGGGTGAATTGGTGGTTGGTGTACTCCTACCGCTAGTAAATATACCTCTAGGATATCTATGTCTATTCATGCATTCCACTTAACATGATTTAAATGATTGAAGAGAGACTCATATTACCATCTCTCTTCCCATGCATTCATTCCTATATGCATTTAAATGATAAAAAGACAAACTAATTCCTTTTTGCACTTCCCAGGAAATGATGCCAAAAATGTCAGCCAGTTCAATCAAGTGAAATCTGATACATTAAATTCATCAATCTGAGATTTGTAAACTGAGGAAGTGAATGCACAATATATGAAGGGATTATTTTATGACCTATTTATAAATGAATATTATGCAAAAACAAAACTATTCATTGTTCTACTGCAAAAACATAGTTCTTTCTTTAGCTACATAAAAAAAAGTAAATGCAATTATCTTGTAGAAGTAGAATTAATGGGAAACTACATAAATGATTCTAAGCACTTGAAATTGTTAACCTACTGGACTATTAGTTGAAATGAAATTATAGGCTTTCAATCATTATGTTCAATGAAGTTTTATGTAATTAAAGTATGTAATATCCCAAATCCACATATTTGGATATTAACTCTCTATTGACCCTATCTGTCATAGATCTAATACTCTTTGGGTGGTTGAATGGGTTATTTAGGTTTCTGACTGCGTTTGATAACTTGAATTTAACATGCATGGTTATTTTGCATGTGGTTTCAGGTGGAACAACTTGTTTAAGATATATTGAATAGTTAAGCAATTACAATAATGACATGCATGTACACAACTTCACACACAGACTGCATGCATGTAAAAATAACCAATCCAATCTTTAGTTAGAACTTCAAATGACTATATATATACTGGAATACTAGTAAAATCATATAACAATACCTATAACTAACATGCATCTCTAGACCATTGGCATGCAAGCCCGATCTATGACATATGTGGGTTTACTGCTGCATGTCACGCTGGATCTATTGTCGGAAGCTGAATTTGATGCATTCATGAGAAAGAATCCTCCAAATATGATGAGATATATCCCAATGAAGTCACCTTCTTCCCTATAAGACTCGCCATAGATGAATCTATTTCTTCTAGGCTCCTGGGTATCTCTATCACCGTTGAAAGTAATCTGTCCAACTGTTGGGAATTCCCTCACACTAGATAACAATGAAAGAGTCATCCAACTATATTCCACCATCAGAATATGAAGGAACCTGTCTTGAATGGATCTCCTTACCTCCCTCTCCAATGGGTCACAAGGAATCTGACTCGTTATCCCTTTGGATGAGTAGATGTGAGAATATGCGATCTCTCCTCTGTCTGTTAAACATGCTACAAATCCACTGACTAAATGTGATGCCTTGATGGCTAGAAGGATTGGAAAAATGTGTTGGATGGATCAAATGAAGTGCCTTCCCCTGATATCAAATGGGTTCTAAGGTTTTAGTTTCGCTAGGCCTCCTCAGGAAGAGAGACCCACTATACCTCTGATGTCTCCTCTAGAACTCACTCTGGAATATGACTGTTGGAGCTGGATATCTAATATCCACGCTCAATCTGACTGTAGATATGTAATTAAAGTAATGGAAAACCGTTGTCATCTCCCTGACTGGCTAGGGTGTGTCTCTCAACATCGAATCCAATCTCTTGGTGTCTTCCTCTTGGAATCCACAAGTATCCTCAAATTCTCCTGAATCTGGGTTTCTCCTCAGAGCTTTGGTTTCAATTCTCAAATCATCAATAATGACCCATTAGGTCACCTTTTCTCTCCTTATATCCATTGAAACCCTAATTTTTCATTTAATTTTCACTTAAGAGATCTTCCTAAGTTTTCTGATTTAATATTCACTTAAGCACTTAATTACCTTTTTCCACTTAATCACTTAATGTCACTTTCAAATTATAACATTTCCCTAGTGAAATGACATCAAATGAACATTTTCCCATGTTTCTTCCTGGCTATAATCTAAAGAATATGCTTAGAATACTAATCCCTCCTCTCTGGAGTCCTCACTCGGAAAGGGACATTACAGTCCTCCCTTCCTGAGATTGCTTATCCTCAAGCAACATCAATCCAGGGTGCTGGGAGTGTCTGCTTTGACATTTTATACTGAAAAGTCACACACTCCATGATATGTCTCAACACATCCTTCTAGATACCCTTCCAAGAGAATCTCTCCTTGACCTGTTTGTATGTCTTGAAGAAGCCTTGATGGTCTGCTAAAGGTGAGTCATGTATTGTCGCCAAGATCTTCTTTTTGAGACTAGATTCATGCACAAGGTAGACTCGGTCTTTATAGAATATGACCTCATCTATGACTCTGTACATTTCGTCTTATACATGTCCATCCGATAACTCACATGAAAACTTATTCTTGGAATACTCTACTAACAAGTGTGATTTCCAATCTACTGAGATCTCCATCTCGATGGCATGCTAAAACCCTTTGTCTGGGGTCTTCTTAGCGACATTAGACCAAAATCCTGCTCATGCTAACTCAACAAAGCCCCAATCTATGCCTAATACTGCTGGCAACTGTCTGAATCCATCTTCATGGTAATCACACACTCTACTGCATATGTCACTCTCCTATGTATGATGTTAAGAACCAAATACTTTCATACAGAAATACCACAAAGATTCATAGAACAATATAGAAAACCACAACTTTATTATAGAAACCCTTGAGGTAGGGAAACACCATACAATGGATCTTATTATGGAAGAGATCCTCTCCTGTTCACTTGTCTCTTCGAGGGGGCATCCTCTTATTGAGCTACTGCTCCACAATACAATACTTCTCTTCATATCCCATTACATTGCTTGAACCCCTTTATATAGTACTACCATCACCTAAGAACATTCTAGAGGAGGAATATTCTAGAAGTAGAACCTTCTAAGAAGTCCTCTTACATTTATTATATCTAACTACCCATTTATT